>OVAO01001328.1:0-15557 GCA_900406285.1 Biscutella auriculata
CAAATCAAAATAGACACCAACGTGTTGAAAGCTCAAGTAAGCAATCTTTAAATTGCCCCGAATTTAAGCTAAAATTGAAGCTCCGCAAGTACGCGCATTAACAACAAACAAAACCCACCCACGAATTCACAAGACGAAATCAATGTAGCGTAGATATGACAAATAAAATCAAAAAGACGAGTTAACGAACCACAGTCGGTGTCGGTTGGGGTGCGTCAAGCCTCTCTAAGGTTTCTCAGATCGCCCAAACAAATGCCCTAGCAAAAAAAAAAACTCAATCCCTAATCTCCCTCTCTCTGGAAGAGAAGAACAAACTCCGAATAGCAATAGAAGGCGAGTCAATCTTCCGACGGAGGCGGATCGAGGATCTGGTCGTCGCTTGTTAGAGGGTTGACGAGAGCGGAAGAGGAGGGAGGAGAAAGAATCTGGTGGTTGAGAGACGATGGACTGTTTCAATCGAATTGGATAGCAACCGTTGGATTAAAACCAAGGGAAATAATCCGACGTACTAAAACGAGCCAAAAAAAATGTAGAGGAAAGGGACAGTGTTAAGACCTTGGTATTGTTCAATTGCATATCCCTTGAGACCAAACTTTTATTTATAGACCAAAGAGAAGGCAAATTTGGTTGCCTTCTATTATTGTAATAAAGTGTAATATCTTAGAAAAGTACATGTTATTTATTCTTTTAAGGATTATGATGTTATAATTTTGTGGTCTATAAAAGTTACAAGAAAAAAAAAAAGATTATGATGTTATTTTTATGATAGACACCTATATGTGGTATTTTTTAAAGTTCTCTATAGTTTTGCATCTTATATAATTAGCTGATGAATATTATATTTGGGCGTTTGGTTTGGTGTCTGTCTCATGCTTGTAACTGGGATAAAGAATAAAGCTTTATTCATTTATTTTATCAATACCTTTTCTGGTAATTTTTTTTATTAATTTTAAATTCAACTAATTTTCTATGTAATTTGTTTCTTAAGATTAGCTAAGTGAAATATATTCACTGATTTTTACTAGTTTGTAGGAACAAACGGCAATTACCAAGTCAAATTATTAATTGGGCTTAATTTTTATGGATTTACAGTAAACAAATAGATGATTTTTTATTTACTCTTGATTAAGTAGAAAGCAGACGGCTACTATAAAATTGCTTGTATTTGACATGAGTCAAAATTTTAAATTTCTTATTAAACATGAGAAATCTTCTATATCTTAAAAATTATATTTCATTTTGAATAAAAAGAGACAATATGTATTTTTGGTATTTTATAGTAAGAAACACGTAAATATAATTTTCCAAATTGAGTTAAGGTTCATGAATCATGACACTGATGCAATTACAAAATAAAAATACTTCTCTTTTTTTTTTCTTTTTTCTCCAAGGTTAAATTTTTAGATAGATGAAAGAGTTTTTACATGGATCGAAACAAACAAACAATAGGAGACGACGGTTAAACAAACCTCGAGAACATAAGTCGGCGGTATATCAAGATAATCCCGAAACAAAGAGACCTAGACAAAACGTCCTGAGACGGATATGAAAAACACACCCGAGTCGGGATAGTAAAGCTGAAGGGGAGGCTGAATAAACCACAACAATACTATTTTATTGGAGAGTCTCGAACGCCTAACACATAGTAGACCGTATTTCATCCGAACAGGGAGCAGAAAGACCACAAGTAAAGAACGAAACAGAAGACTCTTGAAATATCGGTTGAAAAACCCAAATACCAGGAACCAATACTATCCAATGCAAGGAGAAGAGACTTCGCTTGGAACCAATCATGGCCGTAAAACGCGAAGAAAGACCGCCACCAACAGGTAGAAGAAACCTCAAACACAGGGAAAACTAAACCCCAAATGATCCTAAACAACTTAGGGAAACCGACGAGCTACAACTTAGAAACACAAAGGGCATATCTAGAACAACTCGAACCTAAATTTAACATCGACTCTAAATACAACATCTCGTTCCACTCTATGCACAAGCGCTAAAACCATAGCAAGACCCGAAGCAAAACCGAGCACACCTGAACCAGATCCAGATGGAACTAACTAAGCCACGTTGGCGAACCTCACACAGAGACCCTAAATGTGTTATTCTACATTGGTTTCTTATTTATCTGTTTACAGATTTGTAAATGAAACGATGGTGTTTATTAACGCTGGTGAAATAAATTGGTAATAATGAAGAAATTGTAGAAAATACATTATCATGATAAAATGAGAAATCAATGTAGAATAACACATTTTGATTAATTTTAGCTATATATAGTTTAGTGTATCTGATAATGTCTTAAAATCAAAGACAAACACAAATGTGTGTTTTCTTCAAATTAAGTTCAAAAAAATGTGTTATAGATCATTTTCTTATATATAATCATGTGAATATATTAGTTTTTTTTTATTTTATGAGTATAATACTCCTAAAAATATTATTATAATTTATATTATCTATATGTATGAGTTATTAGATTTTTGTCTAGTCGATTTCTAAATTATGTTATTTTTTGTTAGACAAGATTAATTTAGGTGATAGACAATCTATGTTTGTCATTTTGTGATTATTTTTTAGAAAATGTAAAAGAATTAGAGTGAAGCAAAATGGAATATTCGCAAATACTAATACAAAAATCCGCATATTAGATTTTTCTGATATCCACAAATTTTTAAATCGAAACGAACTATAAAATCAAATATTTACTAGAAACAAAACAAATCACAAATATTTGTGATCTGGCCTATGATATTTCATGCAATTTAAGATAAAGAATAAAAATTATTTCATGATTTTATCAACATCTTTATATCGTAGGATTAGCTAAATGAATTATTTAGCAAATTTATGTTATATGAATCAACCTCTTAAAAAATGTAGTAAATTTAATATATCAAGTTCATCCTTATCCTTTGAACAAAAGATTACTAAAATATTTAACAAACACTGTTTGAACAAAATCATAAAAGAGTTATAGACATAAGCAATACATTAAAGTTAGTCATCAAGATTTTTTCCAGTCCTATGCTTCAAATAGTTGATTTTATCTTCAATTTCGGAAAATACTTTGTTATATTGGCTAAAAGATGATCGATTGATGCACAATAAAAAAAATGACCATTTCCTCACTCCGGACAACTCATTCAAAATATTTATTACATGTTCCACGTTGTATGAATAATCATGTTCCATCATTTGCTCAATCAACTTATTTTTCTGCTTAAGAATCTTATTACGTACAACACAAATCTCTATAATTCGATCAACCTTTTTATATTTTCTCTTTGATCTTGAACTTCCTTGTATTTCTACCACTGAATGTGGTATATATATGTCAATCAAATCAGATTCATTATTATTTTCACCCACTATGGAATCTAAGCTATCTTCTCTTTGTTGAGTGCTCAATCCTTCTAGTTCACTCACATAAACCGCATCAAACTCCTCTTCAAACAAATCTATGTTAGGAGACATCTTTTCTTTATATCTTTTAGCACCAAGTTATTTGTATAAATAAAACAAACAAATTTAATAAAAAGTATTTCGAAATATTAATACAATTATTAAAAGTAGTTTATTTTTCTACAAGTATCAATTCTATGCTTGGATAATAAAACTGGCATCGATTAACGGATGAATGAATAGAGACTGATATGCTATAAAGGCTCCATTATAATTTGATCAACTATTCTTCTTTCCAAAAACCAATCCCTAGATTAAAAAACTATTACTTTGCAAGCAGTTCATCTAAACATCAACAACAAGAAGAAAACATGATGCTAAAATGAAGCGAGAGTATAGATTAAGAATTGAAAACATGACTTAAAAAGCCCATGAAGGACTCTGTGCGATTTGAACCTGATTAAGCAAATAACCGAATTCATCAACGATATAAGAATGAACTAAGAACAGAAAGTAAATTGGACACGAGATTTATCGAGTTCGGAGCCGATAGACTCCTACGTCTCGCCGGAAGTTCTTCCCGGAATCAACTAAAGCTTTAGTTCAAAGATTGAGCTCTTGATCCACGATGATACAAACTCGATATCCCTCTATTTCTCTCGTACGATTCTCTCTCTAACTTAAAAAGAATCACTTGATCACCCCTCAAGAAGATGATCCTAACGGCTTTATAACAGCCTTACAAGACGAGAACTAACACGTGTGGACTCACGTGGGAGACAATGAAACCCTCTAGCTCACTCAGAAACTCTCACATACTTAGAAAAACTGAGCTAAAAACTAAAGGACATTAAGCTCACAAAACTCCACCTTGGACTTTAGGATCCTTGCTTTATGAATGTGAATTCCATTTCCGGTTCTTTAGAGCTCCACCTAGCTCCTCTATATCTCACCACATGACTCAAAACAAGAGCCATAGATGCTTCCAAGTAAACCCACTCGGCTGAAAATAACTTAACAAATGCAGATGCAAACATTAGTTGTTGGCTCCTTTACGAGCCTGAACCTTGACTTCTTTAACTTGTAGAAACTCAAGGGCGTCTTGAAACTTTCTAATAGGAAGTATCTTCGTAAAAATATTCGCTGGATTATAAGTTGTAGCTATCTTCATCACCCGAATCAAATTGTCATTTACCAAGTCTCTGATGAAGTTAAACTTGACAGCCATGTGCTTGGTCCTATCATGATATACAACATTTTTAGTCAGTGCTATCGCACTCTGAGAGTCACACTTGATGTCCACTATCTCTTGGTTATAGCCTAGTTCGTTTAGCAATCCCTTCAACCAAAATGCTTCCTTGGTTGCTTCGGTGAGGGCGAGAAACTCTGCTTCAGTTGTCGACAATGCTACGACTTTCTGCAAGTTTAATTTCCTCCTAGAGTGAAAACCAATCTTGAAGTTGATTTCCTCCTGTATAAGTCCCCTGCATAATCCGAGTCACAGTAGCCTTTGATGACGAACTCACCTTCTCCTTTGTAGCACAATTTTCTTGATAGAGATCCATTTAAGTATCTAAAGATCCACTTTACTGCTTGCCAGTGAACTTTGATAGGATTACTCATATATCTACATACCAGTCGCATATCATGAGCTAAGTCTGGACGAGTACCTATCATATCATACATCAAAGAACCCACTACACTTTGATAAGGTATATTCTTCATCTCCTCTTGTTGTGAATCAAGTTGTTCCTTCGTAGTTGTCTGAAGTTTAAAATGCATTTCCAGGGGTGTAGCAGCATACTTTGATTGATCCATACCAAAGTTTCCCAAAACCTTTTGCAGATATCCTTCTTGGGAGATAGTTAATATCTTTTCCTTTCGATCCCTGAGAATCTCCATACCAAGGATCTTTCTCGTTTCTCCTAAATTCTTCATATCAAACTCTGAGTTGAGAAGTTTCTTAAGATCTGATATACTTCGCTTGTCTTTTGACGCAATAAGTATGTCATCCACATACAGAAGTAGATAAACATAATCTCCATTCGATTGCTTCTTGAAATAGACACAAGTGTCATGAACACTTCTTTCAAAACCATTTCCTTGAACAAGGTCATCAAATCTTGTGTTGCACTGTCTTGGAGATTGTTTCAACCCATACAATGATCTTTTAAGCAAGCACACTTTCTCTGGATACAGTAATGAGCTCACCATCAAGCTCAACCTCATAACCTTCATCTTTTACTTCATGTGATCGGACCAACAACTCTGCCACATTCATAAAATTCAATTTGATAGCCAACTTAAGAAAAGAATGGCGTCAGAGACAAAACCTCGATAAAAAAAGACATCATCAAACTAATCTATATTGTTGTCTAGCAAAATCTTCTATGTTACATCTCCACCAAATAATAGATCAACTCCTCGTTTCGTTGGGCCTTTTCCAAGAAGAGATTGATTATCACTCCAAAACAGCTCACACATCAATCCTTAACAATCCATTACTTGGACAATTAAACATAAATTTAGTTACAAAATTAATAATCTTATACAAGACGTATATAATGAAACATACCTTCCTCGAGAGGCTCACATAAGCGGTCAACGACTTCGATGTCTAACAATTTGACACCATCAACATTGAAGAGATCTCCATGAACCACAAATACCTTCACATGTATAACATGAGCCAAGAGTAGGTAACATAAAACTTCAACAAACAGATCCACATATATTTTATTCATGCTCTTGCTTTCATGATTTACTATAGTTAGATAAATGGATGCAATTGCATATATCATATATGTGTAAGTGTAAATAACCCACAAAACACACACATACAGCTTGGAAACGCGTCAAGCCAAACGCTTACTAGATTTTATTCAAGTTAATCTTCCACAAGAAATTACACACGAATTTCTTGTCTCTCAAACCTAAGTCTACCCTTAGTTTGAACCCCAATAATCTAGCCTACGCAATGATCATTCTCTGTCACAGATGAACCTCTGTGTAAAACCAGAAGGATCAACGAACACTCTCCTTAGTAGACTCATGAACGTAGAGCCTCTAAGCCAAAATCTCACAAATAAACTCTAAGTGTTGGTTCGCACACCAACTCCTTCAAAGCTTATATATACCTACGAAAATTCCCAAAACCCTAGAGCTCTTCTAGCTTCTTTTTCGGTTGGAGAGAATCTAGGAGTAGAAAATCTCCGAGGAGAATATTCTGTCTTCAACAAAAAATCTCTGAGGAGAATATTCTGTCTTCAACAGAATATTTCCTCTACAAAAATCCCCAAAACTTTTGAGCTCTTCTAACTTCTTTTTCGGAGTTGGAGAAAATCTAGTAGGAGAATATTCTGTCTTCAACTGAATATTCCTTGTATGTTCTTCATAACACTTACGTGTTCTTTGATCAACTATCTGTTCCAGATCAGCCATCTGTTCTCCTCGATCAGTCATCTGTTCTTCATACAGTCTTCTGAAATTGCATCTTCAATCTCCCCCTTTTTAACTTAGTGGCTCACTCAAGCATCATCATCCTAAACCATTGTCAGCAGTCATATACCAAGCAGGCAAACACGCACACTGACATGCAAGTCATTGAAACACAGGACAAACTAGACAAATTGGACAAACTCCCCCATAAGCCAACACATAATTGAGCAAGCGAATTCCCCCATACTTCAGGCATTTCTCCCCCTGCTTGAGTGCCACCACTAGTTAAAAACGATGATGATGACCACGACACAGATGGTGTTCGTGCTGCTGCTACCTCCTTCTCTGACGGTTTCGAGTCCATGGATTGAGGTTTAGACGATGGTCACGGCTGTGAAAGAGAGATCATGAGGCTGCCTCTTCGTCTTTTTAGGGTTTCACGTTGGAGCCCACAGTAATAAAACTTGATCTTGGGCCGACCTTTCCTAATTGGGCTGAGAAATCCACATGTCTCAGATTCATTTCCACTTGTAACTTTCCTGAGATCACTTCACAAACGCATTAATTCACACAAGCATATACACACCTGTTTAACGTAATCAAGAATCTGATGACACACGAGCTTGACTTAACCTTACACATTTCTAACCTTCATCAAGCATATTCTTGTGATATTATGTGAGTGACCCAGATTATACACAGACCAATATGAGCACTTCTTGTATTTTCTTGCTAGATCTTTGTTATCTTTTAACGCTTTGTCTTACCGGTTTCTAGGTCTGCTTATGAGTTGTTGTAGCTCAGTTCCGGATCCGGACTTAGGGCCATATCACCTACTTTCTTTATAAAAATAGTAGTCATGGGCATTGTGGCTAGTCTTTCACACAATCATGCCTTCATTCTGTGTGTATTTCAAGTTTTCTTGCTCGTAGAGTGCACATACTCATGCAGCTGGAATTTCCTTTGAAGAATCACTTCTTTGATTCCCCGTGTGTTAACCCTTTTTTTTTCTTCCGGTTAACAAAGGCTTTAACTTATTATGATGACTTACCTTTCTCATTACTGAGTGACTCGTATCAGAGGTATCACTTGACTTCTCAACCTCTAAACCATGTGATTTGAGTCTTGTTGTTGTACATAGTTGATAGTGTGGTGTGTAGCAGGAGTATCACTTGACTTCTCAACCTCTACACTATTTGTTTTGATTTTTCACATTGTGCTCTCCTCAGCCCTTTGACCTCCTGGTGTGCACACATACAATCGTCTGACTTGATCAACACATAACGGCATGACATGCAGTTTTTTTCCACAGCGCACTACATAGTCAAGATACTGATCATAACTTATTAACATTCAGTGATATGTTCATGTGCCTTTTCCTACCTTATGCCACACAAACTCATTTAGCGCATTAAATCTCGCAGACCCAATAGCTTTTCTCAAATTTATAAATCTGTTAAAGTCTAGTGGTTTTTTAAACAAATCGGCCAGTTGACAATCAATGCTCACATGTTGTACGACAATTAGTTTCTCATCAAGCAAGTCACAAATGAAATGATGCCTAATGTCTATGTGTTTATTTCTAGAATATTGAACAGGGTTCTTTGCAATACTTATGGCACTTTGGTTATCACACATAATTAACAAGTAATCATCAATCATACCATAGTCAGCAGCCATCTGCTTCATTCATACTCAGCTTCAGCTGTTGAGAGTGAGGCACTATTCGATTTCTTGGAGTGCCACGAAATCAGGTTATTCCCCATGAAGAAACACCCATCTGTAGTGTTGCGGTGATCGTCCAGTGACCCTGCCCAGTCAGCATCCTATCTATACTCATCAGATTTTGGTTGTGTCTTGGTGAAGTAAATTCCCAGGTTGGCTATTCTTTTTACATATCGTAGAATCCTTTTCACAACTGCTAGATGAGATGCTTTGGGTTTTGTTTGATAACACGCGCATATTTCAATAACAACGCAAAGGATGTGTGGCAGATATCTGGCGACTTGCAGTGAGATACAGTAGGCTCCCAATCATTCCTCTATATTGTTTTCGTCCACGTCTTCTCTTGATGCATCTTTTGACAACTTTCGATACTGAACACTTCCCGTCAATCATCTGTCTGAAGTCAATCTGCTTTCCACGGGTGACTCTTCCCCCCTGAATCTCTTCTATAACATCGTGTTGGGAGTGATTCCTGTGAACCCGAGCAGGTGGACTAGTTTCATCAGTTTCCTCAGATGTCAAAGTTGTGCTTCCGATTCCTGGATGGTGCTTAGGCACGTGTTCTACTCTTTCCACATGTAGCAATTATTCTTTGATCGTTGTCCCTCAAATCATACGACCCCCTTACTGTCTACTGCTTGGATATTTTTTTGGTGAACGTTACTGCCAGTCCCTCATTACACAACTGATTGATGCTGATGAGATTTGTCATTAATCCATCTACAAGGAATACATTTGACATGCCTCCAGTCCTTCATTTCCCCTTGATCTTGCCTTTGGCTCCATCTCCAAAAGTTACTCTAGCGGGGGCAGTTTTCTGAAACTGAGTCAAGTTGGACCGAGATCCAGTCATGTGTCTAGAGCACCCACTGTCAAATTACCAGAGATCTACTGATGATTTACTAACAGTGTTATCAATTTTGAAAGCAACACAACATACTTCATTTCCCTTTGATGTCTTCCGCAAAATACCGGTCACCTTTCTATCCTGAGAATACAGATCTTGTTTCTTGATCCATACTTGACGATTGTCCTGGTTAGTTACCCCATGGTTTCTTCCTCTAATCTGCTTAGCATAGTACTTGTTTTGTCTCACGAGAGTAGCGACCTTGTGTCTGAGCTTCCGACAGTGAGCTTTATGATGACCTGGCTTACCATAGTAGGAGCAGCCGGATACACGATCATATGCTTGATGTCTGGAGTGGGTAGTATGACATGTTCCTAACACTTGTCTCACTACCTTTGGAGTTTCTTTGACAAACTGAGTTGTGGCACACTGAGTGATCCCATTATACCCCAGCCCCCACTTGTTGTTGCTAGTTCTTCCAATTGTCAGCATCTTATTTAAGTCTTTTGTTCAACATCTTGATATTCTTGAGTTGGACCCTAAGTCGACCTTCTACCTCAGTAGACTTACCCTTCTCCCTCTGAATATCTTCCTCAAGTATCATGATCCTGCTTTTCAGCTCCGTGTTCTAAGCACTCAACTCTGTGTTTTGGAAAACCAAATCTTTATTCTCTTGTTCTTTCTTCAACACATGTTCACTAAGATACGGTTTTCAGTTTCCAAAGTGAGCTCGGTTTCCTCATCTGATACGGTCATGATCACTTTCAGAATCATCTTTTATTACTCCTAGTAAAGTCATAAAGTTGTTCACTGTCTGTTCTCCATTGTTCTTATATGCATCGTCTTCGCTGTCACTCATGATACATATGATTTCTCCTTTTGTTGTGTCCTCCCAACACACTCGTTCTTTGTATGACCATAACCTTTGCACTCATAGCATTGTATGGACAATTTTTCTTGGTCGTGGGACATTCGGCTTTGAAATAACCATACCCCTGACACTCATCGCACTGCTTGTCTGACTTACTTAGTTCCTTGTCAGTGTCAGAACGATTGCGTGTTGCACTCGCCTTGTGCGTACCACGATACATGTTCTTAATGTATTTCCTAACAATTAATCCCACCTGATCTTCAAGATCAGGCACCTGACCATTCGGTGGATCCATTACAACCAGGGTTACCCCTTTTCCTGAGGGTTTCTCTCTCCTATTCAGTTATAGTTCATATGCTTGCACCATCCCAACCATTTGTTCAAAACTCATGTCGTCCGAATCCAGTGCAATATCAATAGTTGATACATGAGGTTGAAACTTATCAGGTAGACTTCTGAGAAATTTCTTCACCAGCTTCTTGTTTTTATAGGTTTTTCCTAAGACCAAGGCCTCATGCTTGATTGAACTCATCTTTCGACTGAACTGGGTAACATTCTCTTGTTCTTCCATGATGAGATTCTCAAACTCAGATGCCAGAAGATCAATCCTGATTCGTCTTACGTTTGCAGTACCTTCAAACGACACACATAGTATGTCCCACACATCCTTAGCACTTGTGCAACCCTGGATCCGTGAGAATTCCTCAGGTAGCACAGAAGCGAAGATAGTAGAGAGAGCTTTGAAATTGAAACTAGCCTCTATTTTTTCTTCAGCAGTCCATCGGTTATTTGGTTTGGGCACTTTCTCTCCTTTGTCATCCAGCATGGTCGGGGGATTCCATCTATTCTCAACCGCTGCCCATGCATCTATGTCAATGCTTGTGATGGTCTGAGTCATCTGTGCTTTCCAGTGCCCATAATTCTTCACATCTAGCATCAACTGTCTGTTGACGGTAACAATTCGTTGTGGGTTATTCATACTCATCCCAAGATCACACCTGTTGCAGGATACACTGATCCTTGACGTTGGTGCACCGCTCTGATACCAATTGTAAGTGTAAATAACCCACAGAACACACACATACAACTTGGAAACGCGCCAAGCCAAACACTTAATATTTTATTAAAGTTAATCTTCTACAAGAAATTTGACTCGAATTTGGTGTCTCTCAAACCTAAGCCTACCCTTAGTTTGAACCCCAATAATCTAGCCTACGCAATGATCCTTCTCTGTCACAGATGCACCTTTGTTTAAAACCAGAAGGATCAACGAACACTCTCCTTAGTAGACTCCTGAGCGTGCCTCTAAGCCAAAATCTCAAAAAATACTCTAAGTGTTGGTTCGCACACAACTCTTTCAAAGCTTATATATACCTACAAAAATCCCTAAAACCCTAGAGCTCTTCTAGCTTCTTTTTCGGTTGGAGAGAATTTAGGAGTAGAAAATCTCTGAGGAGAATATTTTGCCTTCAACAGAAAATGTTTTCGACATAATATTTTCTCTACGAAAATCCCCAAAACTTCTGAGCTCTTCTAGCTTCTTTTTCGGAGTTGGAGAAAATTTAGGAGGAGAATATTCTGTCTTCAACCGAATATTCCCTGTATGTTCTTCATAACACTCGTGTGTTCTTTGATCAGCCATTTGTTCCATATCAGCCATCTGTTCTCCTCGATCAGTCATCTGTTCTTCATACAGTCTTCTGAACTTGCATCTTCAATATGAATATAGTTAAATGTCGATCTGCAAATGAATTGGACATTATGAACCCCATGGAAGTATAGTAAATCATTTTGATCCTCACAGACAATAGCAAAACGACTATACACTCGAGCACCAAAGATGCATTATATATTGTGTTCAGAGCACTCAAAGAACTTACATGATAGACACATGCACTTGAAAGCAAAAAATGTGAGGATGATATCCACAAAGAATGAGCCTCTTCCACAAAGTCACCATTGAAAAAATACAAATTCTTTTCAGAAGGGAGACGATTAAGCTCAAAAATATTTAGGAGAACATAGAACTGCACGGATAAAACAATGTGTCAGACTCATTGAGAGAAGACAAAATAATGTCACAATTCCAGAGGAGAAACATAAAAAAAAATTAGAGAACGCAGAAGAATTTCTTACGCAAACAAAAAAACCTCAGATTGAAAATCGCAAAAGGGAGCTAGATTGCTATATGAAAAAATGAAAAGGTGGATTTGAAGAATTACTTGTCAAGAACCTCTTGGTCGATGATGGCAGAGACGTCGAGTAATGGGTTTCTCATTTCCAAGAGAATTGATTCAGAAGGTGAATCTAATTTGATTTTTGATCCCGACACTGAGTCTACGGAGAAGCAATCTCAAAACATTGTTTTTATCAAGTCAGAGACCTATGAATAATCCAAGCGTCCTTTAAATCAAACAGAAGATGTGATTCTGATATAAAATGTTAGAAAATTTTCAGTGAGTATAATGAAAACGTCATAATTGTACTCATTCATTCCTTTTTTTTAACTTTTGTGGGCCAGTCCACTAACACAAACTCTCATAAATGAGAGGAGCAAATGCTCTCATGGGGACTAACGTCACTTGTTACTCATTCATTCCTTTATAAGTCATGCTTTAAACTTTTATTTTGTTTCATTTTAAGTGATGTTTTTTATTTTCAATTCAAAAATTTAAAGTTAAAACTCATTAATATTAAGTAGTATGATTTTTATTGGTTTAAATAGATGAAATTAATAGTGTTTTAATGAAAAAGAGATAAATTAAATGATGTTTTTGTGTTTTATTAATCAACATGAGAAATCCTTAAACATCAAATAATAAGGAACATATGGAGTATATAGGAAGATTATGCAGCAGAAGAATCGAAGAAAAAGTTTGAAAGAGTAAAATATAGTAGAATGAGGGTGTCATGTGTGAGAAGGAGAGACATCCTTTATTCTATTATATATTAGATTTTTATTTTTAATATTTTTTTACAAATATTTTAATATTAATTTTTATATATTTAATATATTTTGGATACTCAAATCCGAAACTATCCTATTATATCCGAACCGATCTCACAAAAAAAAAATCAAATGCACTCTATAAAAACAGATAATAATATAATTACAACTCAAACATTTATCCCTAGTTAACTATGATCATTGATATGTAACCTCCATTAACATTCATTTTATATGGTTTCCTAATCAAACTAGAAGTTACCAAGAAATCAAACGAAATATAAACGAACAAGAATTTGTTGTTATAATTAGTGGTGGATCTATGCACAATTATAGATGGTAAGTTGAACCACCTAAAAACTTTAGTTACAGATATTAAACAAAATTATAAAATAAGTTAATTAAATTTTATAAAACTAATCCATCTAAAAATTTTAATTTAGATTTTGATCTATTGTTGTTCTTTTTCGTCTAATTTAGATTTTGATCTATTGTTATTCTTGCCGCGAAAAAAAAAAAGAAGAGGATTATGAAAATTATAATGCATTATCATTTTCTATAGTATTAATTTGGATCTTAACTAGTGGATCAATCCCAAATAAATTTATGATGAATTAAATTTGGATATTTGTCCATCGGTCATTTGTTCGCATAGTTAGATTCACACGAATTTATAAAAATAAAGTTTGTCACGATTCAGGTTATTTAGGTACTGGACAGTCTAATTAACATATAGTGTAGTTTTAAGTGAAGTCCAGTGGTTATAGTTATAAACCTAGTTATAGCGAGAGATATGAATGACCTAGTTATTATTTTGATAAGTTCTAGTGTATTCAATAAGTATGTCATTGTTTTTCTGCATTTTAAGTTTTGACTTCATTAATATTTTGATTCGTTAAATTGTATTTATTTATGTTAATAATATATTTAAATAATTACAACAACTTGCGAACATTAGATTTCGACTCTCAATTCTGAGCATGAACGAAAAAACTTTGATGGATCATCAAAGCTATCATCTAAATTTTAAAAAAAGAAACATGATGACGATGATGATGCGAAAGCTAATAAAAGCAAGAACAAAAATCTCTTAAGCAACAACTATAAATAATATTTCCGACTTTTTCAATCATAAATATTCTCATATATCACCACAAAATTTAAGAATTTTGTACACTTATTTCAAGTTAACTCTCGGGTCGACCCGCTTTTCATTTGGACCAAGAAATTTAGGTTAGACATCCATTTGTAAACGGCTATTCACACAGACAAACCCACAACAATTTACAAAAAATAATGTTTGTCACGGTTCATGCCATTTGGGTGCAGATCAACCCGATTAACACATCTAATTATGTATCGATTGTATACAGAATAAATTAGATTAATATTGTTCATGTATCATAAGACTTTTTTCATCTGATGAACATTATACAAAAGAAAGGAACCTTAGAAATACAAGTGCTGGAAACTCCCGAAACAAAATCCGTAATGAAATTGAGGAGCTTAACTAGAACAATGGAGGTATACAAACTTCACACTAAGGCCTAAAACAAATGCCAACAACACTAAACATACGAGGCATATAATCTCCGACAAAAAGAAGAATTAGCCGACTCTAATCAGAGAAAACAAATTAATTGAACAAGTAAAGACAACCGATCACTACACTTAAGCAAAGAATCAAAACCCTTCTACGACGACTATAAAAACGAGAAGATATTGAAGCTGAGCTGAAAAACAAGAGCGTCACGAAAAATCGCCACACACAACGACACTGTGTAACGATCTTTTGTGAAAAATATTATAAGTTATTTTGTGAAAATATTATATAAAATAGATAGATGAATAATCTATAATATTATATAAATATTTTGTCTCAGCATATAATTTATATTTATAACGGAATAAAATTTCATATAAGAAAGGGAAATATGTATTTTGGTGTTTTATAGTAGAAAGTTATGTAAATATAATTTTCCTGATTGAGTTGTGTGTTCATGAATCACGACACTAACGCAAATACAAAATGAAACAATTTCTTTCTTAATAATCTGTTTACAGATTGTAAGTGACACAATGGTATTTATTAACGCAGGTAAAATAAGTAGGAAATGATTATAAATTTTGTAGAAATTACAAATATCAAGATAAAATGAGAAACTAGTGCAGAAACAATAGTCAAGCAGACAAAATCTGTGTCTACATGGACAAGAATAAAACATTTTGATTACTTTAGTTTTAAAATATTAGCTATGCACTTGAAATGTATCTGATAATAGTTTCGCAAATCTTATAGAAACGGTAAACACAATAATTTA
>OVAO01001329.1:0-10394 GCA_900406285.1 Biscutella auriculata
GTTTGAGCTTCCCAACTGCTTTATATTCCACAACGGTGTGTGCTTTTCTATGTCTTTTTAAATGTGTATATCATCAAATCACACACACACACATATATATATATATGTGTGTGTGTGATTTGATATATATACACCTATCAAACTTCTGTAAATAACGTCCTGTATCCAGCCAATGCTTGGGAAGAAGAGGATGAAGTCGTCCTCATCACTTGTCGCCTTGAGAATCCAGATCTTGACATGGTCAGCGGGAATGTGAAAGAAAAACTTGAGAATTTTAACAACGAACTGTAAGAATCCTTGACCTGTTACATATGTTATACTCTCTCGGAAACCATAAACCTTCGTCAACTTTGCTTTTGCAGGTACGAAATGAGATTCAACATGAAAACGGGATCAGCTTCTCAGAAAAGATTATCGGCATCTGCGGTTGATTTCCCCAGAATCAACGAATGCTACACTGGAAAGTACGAGTTCACCCTAGTCCTTGTGTGTACATATGCATTGTCTTCCTAGCAAGGAAACCTCATCATGCGCAATGTTTGGTTTTTGTTTGGTGCGTTTAGGAAACAGAGATATGTGTATGGAACAATTCTGGATAGTATTGCAAAGGTTACTGGAATTATCAAGTTTGATCTGCATGCGGAAGCTGAGACAGGCAAAAGAATGCTGGAAGTAGGAGGCAATATCAAAGGAATATATGATCTAGGACAGGGCAGATATGGTTCAGAGGCTATATACGTCCCACGTGAGGCAGCAGAAGAAGATGACGGTTACTTGATATTCTTTGTTCATGATGAAAACACAGGGTAGTTATAGCTCTTCTGTTAGTTCCTTATCAGTTATCACTTGTTTCTTTTGTCTTTCTGGTACAATATAATGGTGATTGAAAATGTGGGCAGGAAATCATGTGTGCATGTGATAGACGCAAAAACAATGTCGGCTGAACCGGTGGCAGTGGTGGAGCTGCCTCATAGGGTCCCATATGGCTTCCATGCCTTGTTTGTCACAGAGGTACTAAAATCTAAACCTATAAATATTCTCCTCCTTAAGATATGCATCGCTAACCACCAGTGAGGTTCGTCTTCACAGGAACAACTCCTGGAGCAAACTCTTATATAATCCAAGTTGTGAGCATAATACTACTCTGGAGATGTGGAAGTTGGGGCAAAAACTGNAAGATATGCATCGCTAACCACCAGTGAGGTTCGTCTTCACAGGAACAACTCCTGGAGCAAACTCTTGTATAATCCAAGTTGTGAGCATAATACTACTCTGGAGATGTGGAAGTTGGGGCAAAAACTGGGAAATTGGATGATAAAGATATATTATTTATAGACNCTGGGAAATTGGATGATAAAGATATATTATTTATAGACTGGCATCATGTAATGTTTATGCTACTACCTCGTTCCCTTCACATAATACTATTTTCTTCTTTTCAATAGTCAACAAGGTTGATTTCTACCTTCCTTTGCCCTTTATATTCCACAAAAATGCACCTTTTCGGATTGCGGAAATTGGTTGCTTTGTCCTTTATTCAATAGTCCTCTGGATCAAGTGCCGCATCATTCACTTTCAAAGTTTAGTCATGTGAAGTGCCAACAACTCAAATCCTGTTGGAGGTCTATTTTCTCACTACGATATGGATCAAATGAAAAGTGAAGAATCCCACTCGAATCGTAAAATAGATAAATGTTGGAGAATTGAAGTAGACACTTAAAGATGGAGATCAGACCTGTGCCCATAACCATATATGGATTAAGCTTCAAGTGTCTTAGCATTTAGTATACAAACGAGTGTTACAGCACAGACGAGCGAAAATGGAACTAGAAGGAAAATTACATGTACAGAGGAGGCTGAACATGAGAAAATAGTGTTGGCATTTTCGTTTAGACTATTTTTTTTTTTTTTTGGTTTTCACTACACAAACAATTACTCGACGAGCCTCAATAAAAAAGCCAAAAAAGGAAAAGAGGAGAAGCCCCTTGTGCCAATCAAGGGATGCTAGGCTCCCCAAAGACCTCGCTGTTGCACACTGGACACACCTGTATTTCATATGCATATAGTTTCAGTTGANTAGTTTCAGTTGAACTGAGGATGTAAACCATAATTGTAAGATCAAATAATGCACCTTGTTGATGCTAAGCCATTTGGAAATGCATTTGGAATGATACACGTGCTTGCACGGCAGCTTCATTTGCCTCTCCCCTATCTTGTACTTGAGCTGGCATATCACACACCTGCACATCATCATCACACGCACACTTTTCAGTATAAACCTGTCATGCAAATTCATACCAACATTATTGTAAGCATCATCTTTACCTTTCCTCTGCTTTTTTCCTGGAGAAGATGCTCCCGAACTTATATTTTCTCGTGGGAAGCGTTTCTATGAGTTCCTGAGACAGCCCCCGGCTCTCTGTTCCTACCACTTCCCCAAGCTCTACTAATTCCTGATCCACAAACCATACAACTTTTTTATGCTGTCCCGCATTCAGATGTGAATCCACTGCTTCTCTTGAACACCCCTACCAAATTAAAAAAGAGATCTCGCAAGGGAACTGGACTAACCTCATAAGTCATTGTATCTGGATCGATGTCATCTTGCCAGGATACCTGTGGCGACATGGCATTAACGAGCATACAGAATTCATTATCAGTGTTTAGATCACATCCTGCACGCATACACCACTGACTTCACAAAGATGGGCAAGAGTTGACCCAAATTCAATAACTGTTTAGACCATGTGTACATACCTGAGGACTGTCGGGATCATGCTCATTTGCAGTGCCTGTAAACAGACATTCTTAGCTTTGAAAAGAAANACGTAGTTGACCCAAATTCAATAACTGTTTAGACCATGTGTACATACCTGAGGACTATCGGGATCATGCTCATTTGCAGTGCCTGTAAACAGACATTCTTAGCTTTGAAAAGAAAAAAAAAATCTACATGAATATGGCCAAGGAATACGTAAAAGAGTCAGCAGAAATAACTAACGTTCTTCAGCTTCGGAGTGCTCATCTGTTTCCCAGATTTGGATAGACCGTGCAACTGAGATCTCAGGTTCATTAACGTTTACCATGGGGTGGTACTCCCAATTTGCTCTCCCGATGGACATCCTCGATAAATGATCGTTCATGTCGTAAGAACCATAGAAAGAAGCATTATCTGACCCTGAAAATCCAAACTTGTATGCATTTGTATTCATGGTCCAGTAAAGATTTTCCTGAGAATAGGCAGAGAAGGAAAGTTATGAGATTCACCAGAAGGGGAGACTCAACACATTGTAATGTGTCCCTATGACTTATGTGCATACAGAATCATAAGCTCATCTGTTTTAAACATAGAAACAACTGGAAAAGGCGATATAAACCATGGCAGGAAAGTGGAAGTACCTGAGGATGCATTGTTCCACTTCCGACATGAGCATAGTTTAGAGGCCCCTGAGCTGCACCACCGTAAGAATCAATGTAACTTCCAGTCGCAGTGTAAGGGTATCCTGTGTCTGTGTAATGAGCATCTTCGACTGGTCTATCTCCATTCATTTCAGCTACTGCTCTTTAGAAGAAGAAGACAGTGAGAAGTAAAAATAGGAGCGGTTAGTTGAGATAAAACACAGAGGTAAAAACAAAAGAGTAACAGGGAGAAGCATTGGAGGGGACATAAATGGGAGGGGTTCAGCAATGTCAGAGAAGGAGGCCTTTAGAGGTAAAGTATATCGAAATACCTTAAGAAAATACGAATGAACCTAGCAACTACGCAACCGCGTACAGATTATCAAGAGGGAAATGGACAAAAGTCATCTCTAGATTTGAACATAAAATAAAATGGCTTTAGGGTGAGGTTAAGTTCAACAAAAAGAGTAAGCATACAAATAAATTAAAAAGCAAGCAGAAGACATTGAAAGACAAAGATTGGGTAAGCGGAAGCAAACATTGGCAGGGGTTAGGAGACGGCAAGGGAGAATGTTGACAGATATCTGCAGCGCAGAACAAAGTTAGAAGGAGAAGAAAAATTGAAAATAGTGAGAGAAGAAAGGGAAGGAAGGAATTTACCTATGTTAGCGGAGGGAGAAGGAGAAGGAGAAAGAGAAGGGCATTTCGACCAAATCCTTAGGACAGCAGAAAAAGGTGAAGCGGAGGAGCAGAGGGTGACAGAGAGAGAGAGAGAGAAGGGAAAAAGAGTGAGGAGACAAAACGACGTCGAAGGAAGAGAAAGAGAAAAAGCCGTTGAAGAAGCACACCACCACACCCCTCAGACCCTGAGACAAAAGATTTTGTTTTCTTTTTTTTTCTCCAATAAAGAGAGAGAGAGAGCATATATGTCTTCTAATTGATGGAAATATCATCATCAATGCTTAAAAGTGCCATAAGTACAGCTTCTTGCTTGTCTGCTTCTTATTAAGGCTAGTGTTGTGGATCTATGGATTCCCTATTAAGGCTATTAGCCTATTATTATAATTAAAGAAGAAAAGAAGGCAACTTGCAGAATACAAAGGATTGATGGAGAAACTCTTATTAGGGCGTGTGAACATATGTCCTTTGCTTCTGTTTTTTCTCTCTCGTCTAGTCTGTTGTCCTATGCAAGGCAACTGAAAATTCCAATGACTACTAAACACTTTAACGTGTGGATGCCGAAAATGTTGCAGACAAACATATATAAAAAAAAAAAATCAAAAAAACAAGATTTGGTTTTTCTATGTTCAAGGACATTTGTTGCANGAAATGTTGCAGACAAACATATATAAAAAAAAAATCAAAAAAACAAGATTTGGTTTTTCTATGTTCAAGGACATTTGTTGCAGCTATCTTCTCTATGATATACAACAAACAACAATGTGACAAAGGATCCCAAATCCCAAAATTCTTTCATTTTAACCGAATTAAATACAACCAAACGAGGATGATGATGATGATGATGATATACATAGTTTTGATTAATGAGTCAAGAAAAAGAAGGAGAGACGGTCTTGAAAGAGTCGCGAAGGTGGGTTAATGTATCGTGATCTCGGTTCCACTCGGGCGCAGGGGCGTTGACGAAATGAGCGTAGAGCTTGTTCTTGGCGCAGGTGACTGTGATCAGGCTGTGCTTCCCGACTCCTTCGATCTCGTACAGGTAGTACACTTGCCCTGTCTCGTCCTTCCTCTCCTCCGACAACACTTTGTCGGCGCTGGCTATCAGGTCCTGTAGCTCCACATCCGACAACGCAAGGTTGTTCAGAATCACATCTCTCGGCGCCAGCTGTCTGAATCCCGCTAAGAATGTCAGATACTCCTTCTCCGTTCTCTTCTTCGGGTTGTAGAATTCGCTGTCTGTTCCGTTTGTCCCCTTCTCCACCTTCGACACTAGCCTTTCCTTCCACCCTTCCGGCACATCGTATACGTACTCTGCCGATGTCTTCCTGTCCGAGTTCCCCCCGTATCCCCCGTAGTTCGCCGCGCTCGCTGCCGTCCCGTAGTATATTTTGTAAGTTTGTTTCACTTCCGCCACCGCCGGCAGCGCCGGAACCATCGTCAGGACAGCAGTCGCGGCGAATGCGGCGGCCATAGAGGTGCCTAGACTCGACGGTATCACCTTTGGGAGGAGCGGCTTTCTGGTGGCGGAGGCGGAGATAACGGGAGACGCAGAGAAGATTTTAGTGGCCATTTGGACTTTTGATGGATAACGTTTTAGCGTCACTCTCTACTCTAGTCCACTCACTCTTATTTAATCACAAACCCTCTGGTTCTCTCAGAGGGTCTCATATCTCCGGACAAGCCCCAAACTTTATCGTGTTTGCCTCCCTACATTAAAACCTAAAACATTAATCTTTTATTTGCCTCTTCGACTCTTTCTTCCCTGGAGATTCCTAATCACCTCCGTGTCTCTCGATCGCCGATGTCGAAGAGGTGCGTGCTTCTTTCTTCTCTCTTCTTAATATGCGTCGCCTGTGTTAAAATTTGTTGATTGCTTCTTTCTCATTGCAAGCTTGCAACATTTCTCTTTCATTGCAATTGATAAAAGTAACGGTTTTAAGAATGATCCATCTCTGCTCATGATACAATTAACAGTTTTCATTGTAATTCCTTGATGTCTTGTTTAGCAATGAAGATTTTTCTGGGGTGGGCTCCTATAATTTCTTCCCCCTTGTTATGTATATATCTGTATATGTAGGGGGCACCATTTAGACTGAGCATCTGGGAATAATCTTTATCAGTGTTTTTCGTTTATCTAAGCGTCTATGGTTTCATATTTCTTGTTTTATTATTGCTCTTTATTCTCTTCCAACATTTTTGTTTCTTCTCACTTTATTTTTTCCTTTCATCTCTTAGAATCCTTTGTAAATTCTTTGCTCACGGTGCCTGCTTGAAAGGGGAGCACTGTGAATTTTCACATGACTGGAAGGATCCTACAAATAATGTAAGCTTTTAACTATTGCTTGCCTATGGATAAAGGAACCAGCGTTCGTTGGTTTGATATTCATTTCTTTTGTAAATGTTCTCTAAGAAACGATGATCCTCGCACAGATTTGCACCTACTACCAGAGAGGAGTCTGCTCTTATGGAAGTCGATGCAGGTATGAACATGTCAAAGCTTCACCTCATCCATCTGCTTCATCGTCGTCTGGTGTGCCTCGCTCTTCTCCTGCTTCATCTTCCAACCCGCTTACTTGTTCTTTTGTTCCTGCTGTCTCGGAAAAGGACTTGAGTGCAGTTCCCTCCTCGTGTGTAAAACCAGCGTGGAATTTGGATTCTCTTCATCACGCTTCATTAGACAAAGCCAACACCGTTAACCCAGGCACAGTCGGACCAGAAGAAAAACCCATTTGCTCATATGCTGCGGCTGGTGATTGCCCACGTGGGGATGAATGCCCTCACATCCATGGAAATATCTGCCCAACTTGTGGGAAACGTTGCTTGCATCCTTTCAGACCCGAGGAAAGAGAGGAGCACAAAATAGTATGTGAGAAAAAGCAGAGGCAGCTTGAAGCATTAAAGCTTAGCCAGGAGATCGAGTGTTGTGTCTGTTTGGAACGTGTATTGTCTAAGTCAACTCCAGCTGAACGAAAGTTCGGGTTACTCACCGAATGTGATCATGCTTTCTGCATAGCATGTATCAGAAATTGGCGTAGCAGTTCTCCTTCCACTGGGATGGATGTCAACAGTACACTGAGGGCTTGCCCCATATGCCGCAAGTTATCATATTTTGTTGTTCCTAGTGTAATATGGTTTTCAGCTCCAGAAGAGAAAAAAGAGATTATAGACAACTACAGGGAAAAGCTCAGGTAAACTACATGATTTATGTACATTTCCTTAGTTGGCTAACCACGGACAAGATTCTCCGTGCTTGTGGTTTTATTGCTTTATTTATGTCCGCCATACTTGATTGGCAATCAAAGGCAGAAAATATGTATGCTTATTAGTCAATTTTACGAATGTCTGTTCGTTTCGGTTATGCATTAAATTCTTTGTCTACCAGGTCAATCGATTGTAAGCACTTCAATTTCGGAGATGGGAATTGTCCGTTCGGGACAAGTTGCTTCTACAAGGTATTTTTTCTATTTTTTTGCTTTTTACATGTATCCAGGGGAAAAACTCTAAATAAATCATGCATGCCTGAGATGACCACAAATATTATGCCTTGCTATATTCTTCGGATAGGCAAATCCTTTTTTAAGTCAGGGGCGTAGTTGACCAAAAAAAAAAGTCAGGGGTGTATTGAAGTCAAGGTAGTTTTGGCTCTTGGTATATTTTGCAGAGTCTTTGATTGAAGTGAATTCAGAGATGTGATTTTTTGTGTGGACACTTGGCAGTTTTTTTTTATTTGTTTGAAAATTGGTGCAAAATTTACCATGAAAGCCGGTTTCATTGTTTGCATCTGCTGCCTTGATATCATTCATGAACATTTTCTGTTATCTGTTTGAAGCCATCTTGAAAACTCAGGAGGATACATCATTGCTGTTTCATATTTCCTTTTGTATTGTCTATCTCTGAGTTTCAACTTATCTGTACTACTTATTGCCAGATGTTTTAGTTTTGGTGGATTTAAAACACTTGCTGGTAACCGAGGCGGTGAAGGTTTATAATAAATATTCCAAGAGTCTACAGTTCGTCACATAGAGATTTCAGTTTCTTTCCATTTTCATGTTTTTATGGAAGAAACTGTAGGGAAATGACTAATATATGGTTAGTGAAGAATAATAGGGTCTAAATAAAATATTGTGATTAGTTTTCTGCATTGAGGAAGGGTGGGCTTGCAGAATTTTCCTCCAAGTCCTTAGAAAACTTGACTAGTCCTTATTGGATGTTGTTGTGTTCTCCAGCACACTGTGCAGCCAGGGTCATATGCATGGAAATACCACAGGCCACCTCCAAGGCGTCTACACCCCTCTGGATCTAACTTCTCAGATGTGGATGCACTTGTTAACATGATCGGGAACATAATTTCAGAAGGCGAATTTGGTCCTATGGGATTTGAAGATGACGATTACGATGACGAAATGACTACAACAGATATGATGATGTTACTGATGCACATGGATATTGAATCTGAGGACTCGTCCAATGAGGACAGCTATTAGCTACCCATATTAAGTTATTAAAGTGAGAGTCTTAGGTCATAAATAGCTATAATTATGGTATTGGAAGGTCGTAGTAGTCTTTGTTGTTTGGGTGGAATCGGTGGATGAGAATTCGACTATTTTGCACATGGAATATATATTTGATGGTGTTGATATGTAATCGTATGGATGGACTTCTAAAACTTAAAAGGGTGGGTGTGATTGCAGCATGCGTATCATGATGGTCGTTTGGAGGAAGTGGTTCTGCGTCATCTGGATGCAGAAGATGGCCAGACTGTGATAGCAAAAGAGATAAGGTATGGGCGCCTTCAATTCGTACACCACCAATCTATTCTTAATCATAACTTTGAACTTATCTCTGGAGGGTTATAATACATATTTATAGGTTGTNATTCGTACACCACCAATCTCTTCTCTTAATCATAACTTTGAACTTATCTCTGGAGGGTTATAATACATATTTATAGGTTGTCCGACTTCCTCGAGGACATCCACATATGAGAAGGGACTGTCTTGGCACAATAAGGGACTTGACAAAGATGTTCTGATGATAAATTGTTCTTCTTTTTACTGGGTGTTGCCCATTCATTGTAATGATTGATTTGAGTTGAAGAGTACTATCAAGAGTGAATCATTTATATTATTTTGTATTTCTAACAAATATTACTACTTCCTTCAAATCAGGGAATATGAGCAGTATTACTCTTAAGTTCTAATGGACGATATACTATACCAAAATCCTGAGCTTGCTTTGGAATTATCGTCTTACTTAAACGTAGGTGAATGCTTCTTAGTCGCTTCGCTGACAAATCTGAAAATGCTAATAGTTTGGTTCACATAGCCTGTATGCACTTTGTATTCGCTAGTTATTTCCTTTTAGGCCAGTAAATTGGCTGGTAACGTGATCTGATTGCAGAAGTCTCGTCTCACCGGGATTTGGTCAGTAAAGATAAGTAGCCAAAAATGTATATAATTGTTTGATAGCATCCACGAAGTCAAGACCAGAATTTCGCAAAGTTCAAACTCAACTCAAGCTTGAAACTTTGTCATCTCCCACACTTGGGATTTGGTCAATAAAGATAAGTAACCAAAAAATTATAAGTAGTCTTTTCTTCAAATGAAGTTTTACATCGGTGACAGGTTGTTGCCTGCATATTAATGCGTACCAACCACCTATGGCTATGCCTCTGCATCTCCATCTTCTTTTTTCGAAACCATCCAACAAATCATGCAAAGATATCCTCTGTCAAAAATGGTTTTTCTCTGTTCACAGAGCCTTCAGGCGCATACTCACACTCTATTTGCTCATAGTTAAGTTGTCTGGACGCTTCATACAAAGCAATCCCTACACTCACCGACAAATTCAGACACCGTACATAAGTTTCCACCATCGGAATACGTATGGTACCCCCTCCATATGGTTCGTTTTTGCAGTCTGACAGTGCTTCAGGAGGTAGACCGCTTGTCTCTGACCCGAACAGGAGGTAATCACCTTTACGGTAAGAGAATTCCTGCATCAAATTGTGACAGTTGAAGACAGAATTCTCTTAATGCTGTTCGTACATGCAATGTTTCAGGCTTCAGCTACCCAATTGCTAGTGGTTTTGCTTTATCTGGTTGGTAAACAAACGAAGATGAACGAAAAAAGAGGTCAAAGAACAAGCAACTTACTGAATGGATCTTTGTTCCTCTTTTTGTGAAAGCTATCATCCGTTTTTCTCCCTCCTAAACCAAACATAGAAGTATACGTCAAGTCAGAAATCATATGCATGGAATTGAGCTACATGAAATAATATTGGAGACGTGGTTAACCTGTTGCCTGAAATATTC
>OVAO01001331.1:0-15549 GCA_900406285.1 Biscutella auriculata
TCCACCTAAAATGGGACACTCCCTAGGATCCCACCAGTCTGCACCATCCCGGGATGTGTCCCATTCAGACTGTCCCATGACTATCCACGCTAGAAGTGTCTCAGAGCATCGTCCCGGGTAGCAAAGTCATGCGTCCCGGCCTGCCAGCCCGGGACTGTTCTTCGCGGGTCAATAAATACCCCAACNAACCATATTTCTCATGTTTCATTTTTCGTAGTTTTTGCCTTTCTCTTGTTTTTAGCATTTTGTACTCTTTCTGATATTTGATTTGAACTAGTTCATTTATCCAATGTCTATTTCTATTATGATTACTCCTTGCTTGATTTGTGTTAAGTTTATGATTAGTGAGTAGTTTTTTCCTAAGTGGATGGATTAGGTAGATTAGGGTGGTTTAGTGATAAGACATAATACTTAGGGCTTGTAATCAACCTATCTTTACTTAATTGATGATCTTAATGCTAGAAAGAAAGTAATTAATCAATTCTAGAACTTAGGCATTTCTCGCCCGGAATGTGTTCGAGGAAATGCTCGAATGAATCATCAAAATCCAAAAACCAAATCCAATTTCCCAATAAAAAGAATCAAAATGACAATGAAAAGTCAATAAAAATCAAAAGCAGTAAAAGGATAAACATGAGACTTCCTCCCAAGTGAGTTTGTTTAACGTCATTAGCTAGACTGGGTGGTGAGATCTTAGTTCTGGTTGATACAAACTTTGGCTTCCTCCTTGTTGTTACCTGAAATTGGTCTTGGCTCATACTCTTGGATTCCATAAGTCCTCAAATCGAATGTGATCTTTGCTTCCTTCATGCTAATTTCAGCTTGTGTAGACGCCATGAAAGGTCTACCAAAGATCAGCTGAGTCTTGTTCTCTCTATCTCCATCTTCAGCACCACACAATCTATCGGTACCTCCACTCCTCTGAGAGTCACTGGAAGGTCCATGAGCATACCTACAATTTGTTTTAGCGAGTTGTCTGCCAGGAGAACTGCTGACCTACTGGGAGTAAAAGAAGTAAAGCCTAGATTTTCAGCAATAGACAACGGCATAACATTAACGCTAGCACCTAAATAAAACTTAGAATCAAATAATGTGCAAGGGATCAGAAAACTCCCTAGATCTGCTTTCTTTGTTGGTCTGAGGTGCGTTGTGTCGTCTGGAATGAAGATTTTCTTCTGATGCTCGATTTTCGCAATCTTCTTCAAGACATCGTCTTTTAGCAACTGCTGAACATTAGGATTATCTAGGACATTTTCATCTTTGCCTCTGTTGAACGTCCCTCAATGCCTTCAGGTCCTTGATGAACTTCATCTTTCGCGCGAGTGCTAAACGACCTGGGAAAGGAATTTGAGGTACATATGGCTCAAGCACGGGAGGTTTGTACTCTTCTACTTCGGATCTTTCAGGAATAGTAGTATCCCCACAAAAAATCTCATTTTCCTCGATGATATTCACAGTAGATATGGCCTGAACAGAGTCATGAGTGGGAGACTCGGACTTTCCCGGAAGTTGACCCTGAGGTCGCCTAGCAGTTTGGGCGACTTGAGCAATTTAGGTGTCGAGTGTCTTCATGTGGGTCGACATATGTTTAATCTTCCCATTCAGGTCATTGTACATACCGTCAACCTTCGAGTTGATCTCCCTTTTGAAACTGGTCAGATCAGCTGCATACATTTTTTGGCCTTCTAGCAGTTGTTTAAGCATGGAAATGTTGTGGTCGTCAGAAACTCCAGTCGTTGGTTGAGGATATCCTGGTGGCTTTTGATTGAATTATTGTATTTGTCCACCTTGGTTCTGGAAATTTCCCTTATTCTGAAATTGTTGTTGAGGCTGGAAATTCTTTTGGGGTGGGTACACTTGATCCTGAGGGTTAACAACATTATTGCTTTGGTATGAGAGGTTTGGGTTGGGGTTGTAGCTATAGTTGTATTGTCTCTGGGCATTGAGCGATCGAAATCTCCAGCATGGGATGCGTCACTTTGAGCCATTTTCTCAATCAAAACCAGTCCCTCTGCATAAGATTTATCAAAGAAACTACCTTGACTTGCAGTGTGAAGCATTGCCTGATAATCTCTCAGTAGACCTCTGTGAAAAGTGTCCAAGAGGCTTTCAGGAGTGAAACCATGGTGAGGGCATTTCAAGGTGTAGCTCTTGAATCGCTTCCAAGCATCAGCAAAGGATTCCATGTTCATTTGCCTAAATGTAGCAATGTTGCTTCTGAATTTTGCAGTCCTTGATGGCGAGAAGAAGCGTGAGAGAAATGCCTTCTTGCAATCATCCCAAGTTCTTATAGCTCCATGTCCTAATCCCTTCTCCTGAGTTTGTAGGCATCTTCAGAAACACCATTCAGCTGAACCGTACCACACACTTGGTCGAAATTGTCCAAGTGTTCCAAGGGGTCTTCATTTTCCATTCCATGGAAAGGGTTGTTCATAACCATAGTGAGGACTCCTGATCTGATCTCGAAATTGTTGCCACCAAGTGGAGGGGGTTGAATGCCATTCCTATTACCTTGTACTGTGGGTTCATTTGTTTCTCCTATAGCCCTAGGAGGGTTCGTACATTGGCCCTGAGCTTGTGCAACTGGTGGGTTGGGTTGGACTTGTGGGATTGGATTCCCATCGCCATTATCCTGCGGATTGTTGACGTTGTTTGCGTTATTTGCCATCTCTTGTTCTTCGAGAAAAGCTTGTTGTTCTAGTCTTTGTTTTTCCTTCCTTAGTTGATGTTCTAGAGCCTTGATATCCCGAGGATTTGGCAACTGAGTTCTGGAAACTTTGGATCTAGTGCTCATACACCTGAAAGAAAAGAAAAATTTAGAAGAATTAGTAAAGCAAAAATAAAAAATAAAAGAAAAAGAACCTAGTCCCTAGCAAATGCAAAAAAAACTAATGGTTAATTAAAATCCCGATTTGGCAACAGTGCTAATTGATAAACAAATATTTTGGGTCGGTTTATCAATGTAGTATGGGGTAAGATGGGTGATCGGAATGTCAAACCAATTCGGGGTAATTAACTCACAAGCCTTATGATGGCAGTCTAGGTAACACAAAAAGGGGTTTGTTCTGTCACTAACAACTCCTACGCAAACAAATAAAATAAAGTGGTAGACTAATTTGAAATGAAAATTCAGAAATTATGGCAACTCATGGATTAGGGAACTCGATACCGGTAGAAGTTTTCATGCTAGATTGGTTTACTAAACTACCTTTGGCCTATCTTATGTCTAAGAATCTCTAATATAGACTAACTCACTCTCGTGATGGAAGCCCCTTTCCTAACATACCATTACAAAAATCTCTTGGCAATGAAGCATGAATAGAAAGCACTAAACACAATTCCATACAACAATTAGCCAATAACTTAAACAATCTCTTGGAAATAAATAACTAACAACCTGTTCACTTATTCGGGAATTCTATCAAACACCTTACAGGCGATAAATCTCCTACGATCTAGATTAGGTTAGCTACTCCTATTCTAGCATTAAGTTCATGAATAGATTGGGAATACTATTTCTACTATAGATCTAAACTATTTTTAGCAATCAACTCTACCGGATCTAACCTCTAATCCATAAGTTATGGAGACTAATCACAACTCACACCTAAAACACTTAGAGAGTTCTTAGGTATGATTTGTGAGAGGGATTGAAATTAGAAACTAAGAATCAAAGAAAATAACAAGAACATTCAAATGAGAAATAATTGCATAAATAAAAGCACCAAAGAAAAATAAGACTAAAAACATTTTTAGCGTTTTGGGATTGGATCCTTATATAGAGGATCAAAATTAAGGGCAGAAAAGGAAACAATTTTGATGTCGGTGGGGCCTCCGCCGGTCAGTGCAGACCGGCGCACTTGACCGGCGTGCTTTGTCTGTTGTCCCTGGTTGGTTACGCCGGTCAGTGCAGACCNTCTTGACCGGCAGTCTTCCTCAAGATCTCGCTGTTTGAGGTCCACCGATATGGCATGACCGGTGGTCTTGACTGGCGTGAGTGTTTTACTCGAGACTTAGCCGTTTTTGCTCCAAAAATGCTCCATAATTGCTCTGTTCCTCTCCTTCGCCTTCTCCGCACCTGAAATGATAAAAAAACGTGCAAATGCAACCTATAGACTCTAGAATGCATCCTAAACTAGTGCAAAACGAATGAAAACCGAGTGGTAAAACCGGTAAAATTCACACTCATCAGTTCCTTAATATTATTTACTTTCGGTAGGAAAACGTATAGTGTTAAAAGTATGATGTCCTATTACGTGGTTATGATGTGTTATCACACATGTTATGTTTTATGTCATTTTAACGTTACAGATGTAAGAGAACGGGTCAGCACTAGCTTCGAGATAACATGGAACGTGGTAGTTTCAAATTGGGAAATTCATATATAATGGCTAAGTTATATATTTTTTATTTACATACTGACTGAGTTATCTAATCTTTATTTACGTAAATCAGACGTGGATAGCTTATTTAGTTTCTTTTCCTCTACTGTCGTTGATTGTAATCAATCCAACGGATAAGATTATTCCTATCTTTAATTTCCTTTTTTCTCTCCCTCTCTGACATCCCACTCTTCCTCTTCGTCTTTAAAGTTAGATGCGTTTCTTCGTCGTAATCCAACAAAATCCTCTTTCCAGACCGTTTCTTCGTCCCTAGCCTCTTTCTCTCGTCTTTTCTCTCGCCTTCTCGCCCTGCCCTCAGAAGGGCGTTTTCATGGAGTCTGATAACGACATCTCCAACATACAGCTCGAGAACCATCGTCATGTCATCGTATCTTTACTGATCGACGTTCACTTGTCCTAAACAAGAGTGTGATTTATGCAAGCTTCAAGACAGTGACCGTCGGGCCGTCGAGTGGTTGGTGCAGTGTTTGAGCACCACGCTTCGCCGACTTAGCTCCATGGCTTCTCATCCTCTCGGGGACTTAGAGAACTTGAATGTGCCTTGCTGCAGTTATATTGCTTATGGAGATGTATCCACTCATGAAAAATAATGTATCTTCATGACATGGTTTCCTCCTCCCCGAGACTTCGCGCAATCCTAATATGTCTCCTCTTTATTTTTGCGTGCTTTATCGTTTATGCCTTTTGTAGATCGTTAGGTCGGCCGACGAGCCTTTGTAATCTGTCAACTGTTTTTAATGAAATATTATTTCTATCTAACTGTTTCAATACACAACCATAAGTAAAACACAACTCAGCCCTATTAGATAAATTATATTCAATAAATCAACCAGAAATAGTAAATCAGCCGTAATTTCAAACGCAAATCAGCCGTATTATAAGCAAAAATCAATCGTTAAAGAAAATACTATTAACCATAATTCGTAAATCAGCCTTATAATACGAAATTTTTGTAAGTATATCACCCTTTATTAATTATAAGTATGCCTTATGAGGCAAAATTCAATTTTGTAAATAAGCCGTACAAGACAAAATTATACGCCGTAAATCAATTCCATAATCAGCCGTATAGAAAATTTGCTAAATTTCTAATTTAGCCATAGAGCAACACACCGATTTTTACTTCATGGCTGATATATGTTTGATTTAAAGGTTGAGTTTTCATACAAAATCGATTTTCTCCAAGAACCTACGCACAATTGGACCGAACTCCACAACGGAGAACCGTTCGCTTATCGTCTTGTGTCGTTGATTATAGTCAATCCAACGGGTAAGATTATTACAGTAATTAATTTCTTTTTTATCTTCCTCTTTGATTCTCTCTTCGTCTTTTAAAGGGAGATGTGTTTCAAAGGAATTAGTTCCAAAACTTTTTCTTCCCTAGACTCTTTCTATAGACTTTTCTCTAGCCTTCTCGCCCCAACTCTCAAAAAAGCCTTCTCATGGAGTCTGATAATGACATCTCGACCATTCCGCTCCTGGTCAACTTTCTCAAGCATGCCGTCTTGTCATTATATTCATATTGAGCGACGGTCACTTGACATTGTATCCATACTAACGTGGATGCCATATAGATAGTGACCGTTGGGCCGGAGATTACTTCATATTGCTTATGGAGATTTATACGTTCATGAAAATGAATGTATAACCTTCAAGCTTCAAAACTTCATGTTTTCCTCCTCCCCGGGACTTCGAGCATCCCCAATCTGTCTCCTCTTTATATTATGGTGTGGTTTGGCATTTGTGCCTTTTGTAGATCGTTAGATTGGCATTCGAGGCTTTGTAATTCTAGAATTTTCTTAATGAGATATTGTTTCTATTGTTTTGTATCATTTCAATTTTCCAATGTGTTACATATAGAGTTCATATGCAATAAAATCAGAACTTCATCAATAAAAAGAATAATATCATCATAAATAAATCAGCTGCTCTGAGTAACTCAGCCGTATCAGACAACAACTATGATCAAATTGATAAACAATCCAACGGTTGAGATTAAATTGATCGAATTGATAAACAGCAACTATGGTGAAATTGATAAACAATCCAACGGCTGAAGAGTAAACCAGAATAACTCAGCCGTAACTATAACTTAAGTCGGCCGTAATAGTAAAGTTATACTACGTAAATCAGCCCCTTATTTCTTACCACAGTAAATCAGCACAGCTAAACTCTATACTCTGTATAATATTAGCACAGGAGGACAATATCGTCAATAATATTTTAAAGATTAACCCTATATCGTAAATAATAATTTAATATTACAAGTTGAGATGTCTGATTACGCAGCTATGATGGCCTACTAGTTAGCTATTAATGTGTTTGTAGGCAGCTATGATATGTCATATCACCTGGTAAAGTATGTATTTTTACATTACCGATGTAAGAGAACAGGTCAGCACTAACGTCGAGAACGCGGTAGTTTCAAATTTCATATCTAATGGATGAGTTATCTAGTCTTCATCTACATCGTGGTTGATTTATGGGAAAGCATCATTAATTTCTTTTCTCTTTGCTGTCGTTGATCGTAATCAATCTAACGGATAAGTTTCTTCCATTCCTTAATTTCTTTTTTCTCTCCCTCTTTGTCTTCCCTCTCTTCCTCTTTTCTTTAAAAGGAGATGGGTTTTGTTGTCATAATTAAACAAAATCCTCGTTCTAGACTGTTTCTTCCCTAGACTCTTTCTCTTGTCTTTTCTCTAGCCTTCTCGCCATACCTTCAAAAGGGCTTTCTCATGGAGTCCGATAATGGCATCTCTGACATACTGCTCGAGTACAACTCGAAAGGTTAAAAGGAATTGTAGGTTGATCGAACGGTCTACCAAGAAACAAACGCCAAAGCTTCATCGACCACCCAACTCCAGTTCTATCCACCAGCCATTATATTCCCGAAAGAGACGTTCCATTATTGTACGGGAATATAATTTTGGTGGAAAGAACTGGATCCGAGTCGTCGATGGAACTTTGGCGTTTGTTCATTTTGTAGATTGTTCGATTGGCCTTTGATCCTTTGTAACCTTTCGAGTGGTATTAATGAAATATCATTTGCTATCTCGTTGCTTCAATACACAACAACTCAACCGTTCATAAAAACAACTCAACCGAATTTATAAAGTAAATCAAGATTAAAACCAGAAATGTATCGTGTAAGAAAAAATTCATAATCGTTAATCAACCTTCCAGATTAACCTAGCCATAAATAAACCATAAGTGAGCCAACAAAGAAATAATTATACACCGTAAATCAGCTTGAATAACATCTTTAATCTTTTTTTTAGTCGTCGTTGATCTTAATGAATCCAATGGATAATGAAATTCTAGTTTTTAGTCTCTTTATTCTATATTCCTCAGTGTATTCTCCTTCTTCCTCTACATTCTTACTATTCAAAACCCACACAAAATTTTCTTCTCCCAAAACACTGTTATTTAGCCGTTATTCTTTACGGCTGAGTTCTGAGGCAAAGTTGACTCAGTCGTAACAACTGTAATAACTCAGCTGTTATAACGTAGTAAGCCAACCCTAATAACATACAATTAGTTTCCGTAAATGGTCCATCAAAATTTTATTGTCGTAATATGATGATTGGAATAAACTATTAGAACTTAAATGTAACAACTATAATAACTAAGTCGTATATTATTTAAATATAACCCAACCTTTAAAAGAGTATGTTTGATTACTAATTAATATCGAGAAAACTTGTAACTCGTTTAAATAACTTAAATAATAATAATAAAATACATTGTTGAGATGTCGTATTACGAGGATATGATGACTTTTTACCTTACAGATGTAGAGTACGTCTGAGCATTAATAACTCATGAAATGACATCTATTAATTTTAATTAAAACGTTATCAGTAATTCACTCTGAAGAATACAGAATTTCCTATTACATGGTTATGATGTTTTATCAGACAGCTATTATATCGTATTACGAAGCAAATGATGACTTATTACTTATCGAGGTAAGTAATTGAAACATTGTCGTTTAGCCATTTATACTATACGGCTGAGTTTTGAGACAAATTTGACTCAGTCGTAACAACTCTGATAACTCATTCGTGATAACATGAAACACATTTCAATAACCTAAATAATAACTCATTAGATGACAACTATTAAAGACGTAGTTATTGCGACATTTCGTGTTTAAGACGGGTGTATAAAAAGTGTATTACCAAGGGTTCACATCTCTTAATCAGTTGATAAGAAAAATGGCGAAACGTATTGCCGATAACAACGTCGACCCATGTTACCGCAGATACCTACCACGGATGATAAAATTGTTGGATTCATGAACGGATTCATCAACGGTTTCATAAACGGAGGTGGAGTTCGAGAGTGAAGGGAGTGGTGGAGGAAAAGGGGTGGTGCAGGAATCGGTTCGAGTACTTGAATCGGGTGAAGTATCAGTTTTGGGGGAAGGAGCACTCCGACTGATGGTATGTCGCGGTATTCCGATGCCACCCGTCTTGGCACCGCCATTTCAAAAAATGCTCAAATTACCGCAACCGCGACATAATGATGGATCTAACTATATATCACAATGTCATTTGTTACTAGACGGACCTCCAAACCGGAGAACCGTAAGAGAATCGAGAGGCATGTTCTATGTTCTCTAACAGTTCTAAGTCACTAATCATATGGTGAGATGCACTAGAATCTAATATAAGCATTTTAGCATGTATAGAATCTGTTTTTGCACTTAATGTAACACCACATTCATTATCAGACTTGGATACTTCTTTTAAAGCCTTGATGAGAGCCTCAAGATATGATTTCCTTACATACTGATCCGTGTATGGCACAAGTACTTTGGAGTGATCTCCTTGATGCATTGCGCTTGAAGGTTCGGATTGAGTCTCAGTTTCTTCTTGTGTGTAGTTTGCGTTCAGATCCTTGATGAATTTGCTTGGTCTGAGATAGGGATGCAAGATCCAACACTTGTCCTTGGTGTGCTTTTTCTTCTTTCAATGCTCACATTGAGACTCCTCCTATCATCAAGCTTACAAGCAGATTTCTTGTCCTCGGCTTTGTAGAAGCTTTTGTTAATAGTCAGAATTTCTTTTCCATCGCCAAATAGCTTATTGGATATTTGCTCTCTTTGTATTTTAGCACAAACCTCATCAAGAGTTGGTAGAGTACTACATCTCAGGATGTGTTTAATAACATCTCCATAGCTGTTGTGCAAAGTCAAGAGCAATCCGAACACTTTATCTTGCTCTTTTCTTTTATTTAAGACCTTAGCTTACTTGGCTTTAGCATCTCAAGTTCTGCCCAAAGAGCTCTGAATTTTCCAAAGTGCTATGTAAATGACATATCCTCATGCGACAAATCATTGATTGCCTTCTTAACTTCATAAACTCGGATTAGATTAGAAGTGTTTCCAAACACAGTCTTGAGAGTATCCCATAACTCCTTGGGTGTTTCAGAGTAAGAGTAAGTTTCTAGGAGGGAAATGTCTAGAGATCCTTGAATGACTCCAAGAACAAGTTGGTTTTCTTGTAACCATTTCTCCTCTCCACTCTTGACATCTTCTTTCTCCAAGGCTTCTTTCTCCTTTCCTCCTTCACTAGTTTGCTCACTGATTTTCTTTTCAGGAGGTTTGGAACATGTGAGGTGACCTTCAAGACCACGGCCGCCTAGAGCAGTCTTTATGGTGCGAACCCGTAAGAGATAGTTTGTTCCTTTTAGTGTAACATGAGCAGAGAAGAATCTTGAGCTTTCCATTGCGATGATTGTAGAGAGATGACTGATTCTTGAACGAAACAGTCTTTAGAAGCTTTTAGAGAACATACTTTGAATAAAAGGATTTTGAGTAAAATACCCAGAGATTCAAAAATAGAGATTGAAGAATAAGAACTAAAGAATAAAGACCAGAGATTTTGCGGAACTTAGATTAAGAGAATGAAGCTTAAAAGCTTTGATACCATGTAAAATTTTCAGAGTATAAGAATAGAATGTAGACTTAGAATGAAGAAGATGAGAGATTGAGAGAAGAGGCCATTAGGCCGAGAGAGAGAAACACAAAAGAAGTGAAATAGCTTTCTTATCTCTCAAATGAGTTCGCGTAGAAACACCTACTCTAACTCCTGGAGAATCCTCTGTTTTTAAGTTCGCGTGTTTTGGCGTTTGTGCCTTTTGTAGATCGTTCAATCAGCCTTCGAGCCTTCGTATTCTGTTGACTTTTCTTAACGAAATATCATTTCTATCTCGGCCATAATCAATCACAATCCAACCGTAATTAAACATTAATCGGCTATAATAAAACCAAAAGTCACCAGTCATCAGTAGTAACTTAATCGTAATACAACCAGAAGTCAGCCGGGAATGAAAATATTTTATTCATATTCCGTAAATAAATTCAGTCATTAAAAAAATTATTTACCCGTAGATCGTTCGTTCGGCCTTCGAGCCTTTATAATCTGTCGAGCTCTCGTCTTAAAGATATATCAAAATCAATTTCCTTTTTTCAATGCACAAGAAACCTAAATTCCATCGACGTAATATAACTAGAAATCATCCGTTAAATAAGCCTTAATACAATCAGAAATTAGCCTATAAAGAAAATATGATTGTCCAAACTCAGATGTAATAGAGAAATTTCAATTCCGTAAATCAGTCGCCTAGAGGCTACTCAGACAAAATTTTATTCAACTCAGTCGTACAAGACCAAAATTAAGCTTCGTAATTCAGCCTTCAATACAAAATATAAATATGTAAATCAACCATATTTAATTATTAAATCAGACACATTAAGCCAGACCTCATTTGTACCAGACTAAACCAAAACACTAAATAATAAACATTAACACTACGTTTTCCTACGAAAAGTGTTAGAGGATTTTTTCCCCAAAAATTGTTATCCCCAAAACATAATATAAATATAACGCGGTATTTTTTAATTTCATTTTTAACGGATGAGTTATCTTTTTACTTTCGGCTTATGTGAGATATGGGACATAATTAAACCATAATCAGCCGGAACTTTTTATCTTATTATCTTATTATCTTAATAACGGATGAATTATCTTATTATTTTATTACTTATTATTACTTCCGCTTCGTCTTTAAAGAGAGATGCATTTATACGAATTAGTTCCAGAACTTTTTCTTCCCTACACTATTATCTATCGGATTTTCTCTGGCTTTCTCGCCCCAACTCTCATACAGGTTTTCTCATGGACTCTTGTAATGACATCTCCGTCATTCCGCTCCTGATCGGCTTTCTCAAGCCTACCGTCTTGTCATTGTATTCACTCTGAGTGACAATCACTTGACATTGTATCCATATTGACGTGGATGCAATGTAGATAGTGACCGTTCGCCGGGGATAGTTCGTCGAGGAAGAAGTTCTTGGCTATATTGCTTATGGAGAATTGTCAACTTATGAAAATGAGTGTACATTTGCTTATGGACAATCTTCAATCTAAACAACTTCATGACATGTTTTCCTCCTCCCTGGGACTTCGAGCATCCCCAATATGTCTCCTCTTTATTTTCGCGTGCTTTGGTGTTTGTGCCTTTTGTAGATCGTTAGATCGACCTTCGAGCTTTGTAATCCGACGACTTTTCTTAATGAAATATCATTTATATTGTTTGGTATAATTTATTTTGTCCAATCTAGTTCATTTAAAGTTCATATGCAATAAAATAAGAACTTCAACCATAAAATGAACAATATCATCATACATTAAATCAGCCGCTCTGAATAACTCAGTCGTACCAGACAACAACTAGGATCAAATTTGTAAACAATCCAACGTCGGAGATTAAATTGATCGAATTGATAAACAAAAACTATGGTCAAATTGATAAACAATCCAACGGCTGAAGAGTAAACCAGAATAACTCAGCTATAACTATAACTTAAGTCCGCCGTAATAGTAAAGTTATACTACAGAAATCAACCCCTTATTTCTTACCACAGTTAATCAGCACAGCTAAAACCTACACTTTGTATAATATTAGCACAATACCATCAATAATATTTTAAAGATTAACCCTATACCGTAAATAGTAATATGATATTACAAGTTGAGATGTCTGATTACGCAGTTATGATGGCCTACTTATGTTAGTAGGCAAATATGATATGTCATATGATACACGCTTGGAAGGCCAAAAACCAAATTTTCCCGAGGAAGAGCCATCTCTCCAAGCACCAACTGACCCCATCATGAGATCACAAGCAAAGAGGCTTGATGGAGCTATCATGCACGCATGGGAGGACTTGGAGATGACATGCTACATCTTGAAGAAGAAGGCACCGGATGCACATATCTATCTCCTTTTTTCTTCAAGAAGCTAAACCAACATAAAGATGGTTCGGGGTTATCTTTTACGTTCGGTGGATTTTGTCCCAATGGGTTTTCCCACCAAGTTTTTTAATGAGTCCCATTGCACATGAACCAACTCTCCAAGGCGCCAAGAGAAAGTGTTTCAACACTTAGCCAATATGACCGTTGCTTCCTCTTGATGCATTGTCGTTTTATCTTATCCCTTTTTACGTTTTGCCCCTCCTGTTTAGGGCTTCCTTTGTCCCACGTAGTATTTAAACCTTTCTTGTGAGAAATTTATCCTTTAGCTAGCATTTTGAAAATCAAAACCGAGAAGTTTCTCTCTTGTTAGCTCATTCATAAGTGTGTAATATCTTGTGTGATCTAAGTGCGTAACATCTTAGATCCTTGAGGTGTATCCAAGGTTTCCTCACACCCTTGGTGGTCCTTTAGATATCCTTTTAATTTTCGCGTCATTGCCTTTCCCATCGTCGCCCGACGTTCATCTCGTACCCTCAACGTCGTTCTCCTCCTCCCGCCGTCAACCGTCGATTCTATCTCGATCATTCTGCTAATTCAATCCTAAGTTCCAACCCCAAGAAGTTTCAGTTCCATCGGAGTTTGTTTGCGCGAGGAAGTTTTCAAGAGACTCCTTGTACGGCCCGGCGAGGCCGTACCATACGTGCTCGGTGACCTCCTTCGTCAACCCTTGACCAAATCTCACATTTTCATCAGTCTCTCTCGATCGAACCTCGTCATTTGTCATCAAAGAGAACCTCATCCAAAGATCTCAACTTTGGAGTTAATTCGGTCGAAAGAAAACGTTCAACTTTTCTCCGTACGTCTGGCGTACCTACTGGTCATACCCGGCGACCCCAACTCCAACATCATCGACCGCCGTCCCTCTTTTCCCTTGTCTCTCTTGACTGTTCCTATTTTATAAGGGTTTGGTCGACGAATAACAAAACTTACACCTTTTGAACGCAGGTTTAAGAGTCGTGGACGTTGAGGCTGCTTCACCGTAGCCGGCCGTCGACGGATCCATCTCCAAGGGCAATTTCATGCAACCCCGCGTGTAACCAATGATCCAAGCACCTTCACGAGATTAATGAACCATGTTCTTAGGAGATTCATAGGTCAATTTTTGGTTATTTACTTTGATTATATCTTGATTTATAGCAAGAACTTAGAATAACATGTTAAACACTTAGAATCGATTCTAGATGTGCTAAGGAAAGAAGAACTTTATGCTAACCTAGTTAAATGCACTTTTGGAACGGATAACCTAGTATTTCTTGGCTTTGTTGTGTCAGCTGAAGGCGTGAGAGTGGATGATGGCAAGGTTCAAGCCATTAGAGATTGGCCAACTCCCAAAACAGTCGGTGAAGTTAGAAGCTTACATGGTTTACCGGCTTCTATAGGAGGTTTGTGCGAGACATTAGCACCTTGGCTGCACCTCTCATCGAACTCATCAAGAAGTCAGTAGGATTCAAGTGGGAGGATGCTAAAGAACAAGCGTTCCAATCCTTGAAAGAAAGGCTAACCAATGCCCCATTACTTATGCTACCCGATTTCTCTAAGACATTTGAAATTGAGTGTGATGCGTCGGGACTTGGAGTGGGAGCTGTCCTTATGCAAGATAGAAGGCCTATTGCCTACTTTAGGGATAAACTTGGAGGATCAACCTTGAACTACCCCACGTATGACAAAGAACTCTATGCACTCGTGAGGGATCTACAAACTTGGAAACATTACCTTTGGCCGAAAGAGTTTGTCATACACACGGATCATTAATCATTGAAGCACCTCAAAGGCCAACAAAAGCTGAACAAGAGACATGATAGATGGGTTGAATTCATTGAGACTTTTCCCTATGTCATAGCTCACAAGCAAGGTAAAGATAATGTAGTACCGATGCATTATCAAGGAGGTACACTCTTCGCTCTAGTTTAGATGCTAGACTCTTAGGATTTGAGCAATTGAAAGATCTCTATGCTACTGACCTTTAATTTAAGAGCATCTATACCGAGTGTTTATCTCATGCTTTGGATCATTACTATATCCTTGATGGCTACTTGTTTTTCAAGAATCGTTTGTGTGTACCTAATGGATCTATTTGAGAGTTGTTGATTAGGGAATCTCATAGTGGCGGCCTAATGGGACATTTTGGAGTAGACAAAACCATGAAGGTAGCTCAAGACCATTTCTTTTGGCCACACATGAGGAAGAAAATGGAGAAGCTATGTTCTCAATGCATCAAGTGCAAAAAAGCCAAGGTTAAAACTCAGCCTCTCGGTTTGTATACACCTCTCCCCTATTGCATATAATCCTTGGCATTATGTATCTATGGATTTTGTGCTTCGTTTGCCTAGGACTAGACACAGTAATGATTCCATCTTTGTGGTTGTTGATAGATTTTCTAAGATGGCTCATTTCATTCCTTGTCATAAAACGGCTGATGCTTCAAATGTTGCAAACCGGTTCTTTAAGGAAGTGGTTAAGTTACATGGCATGTCTAAGACAATAGTTTCGGATAGAGATACTAAGTTCTTAAGTCACATTTGGAGAACCTTATGGAGTAAACTTGGTACCAAACTATTGTTCTCTACTACTTGTCATCCTCAAAAGGAAGGACAAACTGAAGTTGTTAACCGAACCATGGTCGTGCTTCTTAGAACCTTAATCAAAAAGAATTTGAAAACTTGGGAAGAATGCTTACCTCATGCCGAATTTGCATATTACTTAGCAAAGCATTCTACTACTAAATTCAGTCTCTTTGAGGTGGTTTATGGATATTTGCCTCTTACCCCTTTGAGTGAAAGTTTGAGTATAGGTGGTGTGAAGAAGGTCGAACAAGTCAAGTT
>OVAO01001332.1:0-15011 GCA_900406285.1 Biscutella auriculata
ATTCTCTAAATTTATTTTGTAAACCGCTGATTTAATTTTCTCGAGATTATGATTTAACCAGCGTCGATTATATGTAGTTTCTTTGGTTATGGCTTGTATTATCGTATCCTTTGTTACATATTTATTTTCTTTTGCGTGGGGAAAAAAGAAGAAGAAAAATGGTGAAAATAGAGAATAGAACTATAAGCAAATGATTAGACGAGTCGCATAAAGGCACTGGCGAATATAAAATATATACATTCGACACCTCAGCTTCGCCGTATCTCACGGTGACGGTGACTATACAAAAGAAAACTAGAACATGGCCAAGTAGGCCCTCAAAACTAATCATCCTTCTCTTCCTCTCTCTTTCTTTTTTCCTCATTTTCAACGGCGGCGATATGTCAGTCGCCGGAACGATTAACCCCTCACCTGTAGCACCCAATCCACCCGGACCCACAACCCGCCGCCGTATCGGCGATTCCCTGGACGTTGTCTCCGAACGACCCTCCGATTACTGCAATACAGTTAATTCAACCGCTTCTAATAGCGTTGTTGCATCGACGGATTTGGATGGTGGAGATGCGAGTGTTCAATGTGTTCCCTGTTCGTCCCCATCTTCAGAAAGCTCCTCGTCCACTGGATCTCACTACCATCATGATCACTATCACCAATTTAACAACTACCCAGCGATTCGCTACCTTCTCCTACGTAAATTCCGGATTCCCTTTCTCCGCGGCGGTAGTGGTGGTGGATCTACGGTTGTAGTTGGTCAAGGGTTTAGATCGAGAAACGTCGGGCGTCGGATCTTGGGTCTCCTTATGATTCTCGTGGTTGCGTCTGTATTCCTTAGGGTCTACCTCATGGGTAATGTGCGCGTGGTCGACCACTCGCGCTTGAATGAGTTTGTCGTCGTTAGAAGTCTCCGTGATGATCTTTCGATGGCTCAACGGGAAGTCGCGGATAACCAAGCTACGTCGCAGCCTATGCGCATTCCCCAGAAGCTTCCCGTGAGTTTCTTTTTCTTCTCTTAACATCTAACAAATACTTTTTCAGTTCATTTCCCTAGGGAAAATTTTGGATCTACAACGCATTTTGAGGTTTCGTGATTGACGACCAATTGAGAATTAGGCAAATAAATCTTCAGTTTTATTTTCTTAATTAGGTCAGTGCTTAAAGATCAAATTCTTTTCTTGTCTCCGTGCCTGAAGAAATTACGTTTCCTTAGAAAATCAAAGAGGTTTGCACTGTATGCATTAATAGCTAATTTTCTCGGGAAACTTGTTGATTAAACTGAAGGAAGAATTAGTGGGGTAGGTAGAGAGATGAATTCTCAAAACATCTTTGATAATTGCATTATTGAATGATAATTGTATCAGTGGCATTGGAATATTCTGAAATTCGTTTTATGAGCTGTACATTTTGATATTTGATTGTGACTTTGACAAGCAATATAGTCAATGGATTTTAAAGGCCTTGCTGTGGATAACGACTTCTTACGGTTTCCTTTCATCTTAGAGTTTTGCAGAGTTCATTATTGCCATGACTTTTTAAGAATCCATGACCTTTTCTGTCATAGTTTGAGAAGAAGACTTTAAAAATGAAATAGATCTTCGGGTGGTTAGGTTCTAGTATATTGAATGAACAGGTTGCTATTGGTTTGATGAACAGGTCATGANCTTTTTAAGAATCCATGACCTTTTCTGTCATAGTTTGAGAAGAAGACTTTAAAAATGAAATAGATCTTCGGGTCGTTAGGTTCTAGTATATTGAATGAACAGGTTGCTATTGGTTTGATGAACAGGTCATGAGTTAAGTTTTTAATCTGTGTAAGTGTATAGTCTGGTTTGTCAAGTTATTAGTAACGTGACTTAAGCAATATATTTGAAGTACGAGAAGTTCTCTGTGATCAGTGTAATCAGAGGTCTTACAGAATGAAAATGAACTACTTCATTATCATTTCCTCTGTTTTTGCAATGTGTGGAAGACTTAGATCTTTCTGAGGATCTGGTTATGAATTTGGTATTGGCTGTTGCTTTTGTATAGATTCTGGAAATTTGGCAGAAACCTGAAAGTGGGAATTATCGAAAATGTGTGGCACGTCCTAAGAACCATACAAGTATGTTGCTCTCTCGCGTTTCCTAATTCTTCCTTTAGCATATTTGCAGATCTAAATTTTTAAGATCTTGTTTTACTGGAATGAGAAACTGAAATATGTCTTTGTCTAGGGCTGCAGCGAAATACCAATGGGTATCTTCTAGTACACGCAAATGGAGGGTTGAATCAGATGAGAACCGGGGTAAGTTCACTTCCAAAGTAGTTTAGAGGTTTTTGATGTCCGCTTTCTCTACATGGGCTTGCTTTTATTTACCTTTCTTTGGTGGTTTTGACCAAAATGCAGATATGTGACATGGTTGCTGTTGCCAAGATTATGAATGCTACTCTTATTCTTCCTTTTCTCGACCATGAATCTTTTTGGACTGACCCGAGGTTTGGTCCCTTCTTCTTATCACTCTTATCTGATACCACAAGATATTTCTAGAAAATGATTGGAATGTCAAAATATATTATTTTGTATGTAGCACGTTCAAAGATATTTTTGACTGGAGAAACTTCATGAACGTGCTGAAACATGATGTTGACATTGTCGAGTACTTGCCTCCTCAGTATGCCGCCATGAAGCCTCTTCTCAAGGCCCCTGTTTCTTGGTCAAAGGTCCGTGCTTAATTCTTATTAGCGAAGATTTTTCTTCTTGCTTTTTTTTCACTTTTGGTGTACAGAAGTAATTCTCGATTTTATAATTGATGTGCAGGCTAGTTATTACAGAAGTGAAATGTTGCCACTTTTGAAACGTCACCAGGTGTTAAAGTTCACGCTCACCGACTCACGGCTTGCTAATAATGGCTTGCCACCATCGATCCAACGACTGAGATGCCGTGCTAATTACCAGGCACTGGTATACACTAAGGAAATTGAGGACCTTGGAAAGGTCTTAGTAAACCGGTTAAGAAACAACAGTGAGCCGTATATCGCTCTGCATTTGAGGTATATCCGACATTTCTTTTCATCAGCAAGGTATTTCATTTGGTTCTCAATTTTGATCTGACGAGTACGGAATTTGCAGATATGAGAAGGACATGCTTGCCTTTACAGGATGTAGCCACAATCTTACAGCGGATGAGACTGAAGAGCTGAGAGTCATGAGGTACAATGTCAAACATTGGAAGGAGAAAGAGATTGATAGCAGAGAGAGACGGATTCAAGGTGGATGTCCAATGTCTCCTCGAGAAGCAGCCATATTTCTAAAGGCAATGGGCTATCCGTCCTCGACAACTATATATATAGTTGCTGGTGAAATATTTGGAAGCAAGAGTATGGATGCTTTCCGTGCAGAGTACCCAAATGTCTTCTCTCATTCAACCCTTGCTACTGGAGAAGAGTTAGAGCCTTTCAGTCCATACCAGAACCGGCTTGCTGCGCTGGACTACATTGTGGCCCTCGAAAGCGATGTTTTTGTGTATACATATGATGGTAATATGGCTAAGGCGGTACAAGGGCACAGAAAGTTTGAAGGGTTTAGGAAGTCTATAAATCCAGACAGGTTGGTAACTCTATTATTTTGGTGAGAATTTGTAAATTCTTTCACTGATGTGTTTTGCTGTATTTATTTCAGGCTGAATTTTGTTAGACTGATAGATCATTTTGATGAGGGTGTCATATCTTGGGAAGAGTTTGTTTCCGAGGTTAAGAGACTAAATAGAGACAGGATTGGAGCGGCATATCCGAGACTGTCTGGTATACTTCCCAGGCTAGAGGAGAATTTCTACGCGAACCCACAACCGGATTGCATCTGTAACAAGACTCATCCTAAGCAGCTCTGGAAAAAATCGACTCTAAGAAGAGAGTCAAAGAGATTGAAGAAGAGTGCTTTAAGATAGCGGCATTATACTCTAATCAGAAACTGTTAAAATACTGAAGAATGATGCAGTGGATCACAAGATATAGAGAACAATCTGCTTCAAGTTTATAGCATTCGTGTATGATACAGAAAGAAGAAGTAACCCAAGTTCTGTTCAGATTCAGGTAGCTTGTAGAATCTATTTCTCGTAAAGGAGTAGCATCATCAGCTAGAGTATTTTTGTCACTCTGCAAAGGAGGCTGAAGAGAACAAAAGATCGATCCTTGCGAGGGATTTCATGGGAGAAACAGCTGCTAATCGTTCTTTCACATTTTTGTTATCAGTGCACATTGTTGTTATCAGTGAACTTGGTTGTACACGATTACAAATTCTGAATGAGTATACATCATACGGTTCAAAACATTTGGTAAAATCTAAGTTCTTGATCTTCTATAACTACCACATTGATGGAACATAAACCTGTTCTTTCAGATTCTGTGTTGCGCTTTCAGTAGGGAAACCTCTAACTGCGCCAATTGTCCACTGCGATATAATCCCAGCAGCAACTGCAAATCGGAGCTGTCGCTCCAACACATCTTGGTCCTGAAACATCTCGGGACAAGACGTTAGCTTTCTCATAATGCCTGCAACAACAGCATCACCAGAACCTGTCCTATCACAGGTGAAAGGAGTTATGAGCACATCTTCGGTTCCAACCACAACACCATCAAAAGTAGGAGTATAGTAATGAAGCCGAAGTGTTCCATCAGTGACAACCAATAGTTTCAGCTCGTCATGCCACAATGGCTTGATTTCCTCTTGTGTGTAATGGTAATAGTCTCTTCTGTTCTTTGTCTGCTCGAAATCCTCAGCAAAGTATTGTGGTGTGTAGTTTCTTCTCCTCTCGTAGTACTCTTCATCGAGTAGAAACTCCAGCTCTTGCTGTGAAACTTCTACGATGTTGGCTTCATTCCATGCTTTCTTGATCAACTTCCTGGTCTCATTGCGTGATCTCCATAGTGGTAATGGAAGATTCAAGTCAAAGAAGATAAGCCCTCCAAACTTTTTCGACCACTGTATTGCCTTGAAAAGAGTCGATTCCATTGTAGGAGACGTCAACACTTCCGAATTAAAATGGAAAATCCTCGCCTGCATCAAAGGCAGAAGTAACAAAAAATCTCAAGAGCCCAGCTTAACAAAAGCAGGTGTTTTCTTTCATGTTCTATATCATACATTCACGAGAAGCTCGTTCCTTTGAATATGATTTATACTCAGTTCAGAGATTTACGATTAAAAGCAAGCTCGAGCTACCATGTCATTTTAGAAGATAGGTGAAAAGCCAATGAAAAGCAAGCTCGATTCTACCTCTTTCAGCACAGCCAAATTGAGTTCTGAAGCAAGGAGGGAGTCCTCCGGAGGCTCTTTCACCGTCTCCGCCTTCATTTTTCCGTCCTCGAACTTGATCTTGACGCGAGTGCAAGCAGTACTTGAATTCTCATCGAATTTCACAGCTCTCGTCTGAACTCTCTCCTGGTTCATCATCAGGACTAGCTCTTCCCCGAAATCATCTTCACCGACTTTTCCCATAAATGCCGCTCTCCCGCCTAACCGGACGTGTGAGATCGCCACGTTTGACGGCGGACCTCCTGGAGCACGCCCAAACTCCGGCGGATCCCACTGCAGCATCTTCCACTGCGAGTAGATATCAGGGTGCATCGGGTTATCGTGGACTCTCACCACTGGAACAAATTCCTTCTGCACGGCCCCGAAGCAGCACACAAGAGGCGGATCGTCGTACGGAAATTCAATTCCGTCGTCGTAATCCACTAACGCCGGATTCGATTCAGGATCCGTCTCGATAATACCGTTTTCGGTATCTTCTTTCTCAGCAACCGTTGAGGTTGCCATCTTCTTCCTCCCTCTGCGACTGGGTTTAGCAGTTTCCGCTGCTGCTCCGTTTGTAATGCCGCCATTACTGGAAGCTTTCGGAGAGAAGAATTTCCTTGATGTTGGTGCATTTCGAGGTCTTCGATTGTGAGGCACTATCTCTCTACGATTTATGATTAAATGTGTAGAATCAAAATNGATGCCGCCATTACTGGAAGCTTTCGGAGAGAAGAATTTCCTTCGATTGTGAGGCACTATCTCTCTACGATTTATGATTAAATGTGTAGAATCAAAATGGTGAAATTGAGGAGGAAGAAGAAGAAGTGAAGCCATGGGGTTTTTACTTCGATGCCATTGCCAGGGTTTATCCAAATCTTTGAATAAAAATCATATCGGGTCCTGACCCAACTTCTACTCGAATCGGGTCAACCTTTGAAAAACCCAAACCGGGTCGAAAATATTTTCTTTGGAAGCAAACAAAAAAACAAAACTCCTCCTTCCATTTCTGCAACAAGATCTCGCCGACGACACTTATCATCTCCTTTTCACATCGTTCTTGGGGTTTTGAGTTCCTTACGATAATCGAGCAATCAGTGTGGTTGCTACTATAAGCAACTTTGGATCTTCGATTACAGTCTCGATCTCACGTTTTGATCAGTACGTGAGAAAGTGATTCTTTTGTTTTTTGTTTGGTTGGACAAAACTTAGATTTCCCTGATGTCTGTAATCGATTATCGTTAGTTGTTTAAAACGATACTCAAACTAGGATTTATATTGTTTATGCCTTATCGAGATTATGATATGTATTCTTCGTTTCTGCAGATTATTAAAGCCAGTGATCTACCTAAGCACCAAGCCTTTTCTAATCGGTATGCATTTCCTCTATTATCTTTTTCTACATTTTGTTTAGACAAGTGGTCAAGGGGGTCTCCAATTGTGTGTAGCTACTTGGGAATGATGAACTGTCTTCCTCACTTGTAATGGAACTCAGTGATCTTGATTGCTGCAAATGTTGAACCAAATTGGTCTTGAACCAATTCCATCGAAAAATACTCGTGTTCTTGCGTAGTTGGGTTTATCTAGCTTGATGCTTTTCTGGAGCTGCTTCTGATCCTGAAAATTGTCGTGAAATATTTTGTTGCTTATGTGATTCATTATACTCAGAAGAATTGTTGCTATACATAATGCCTATGTTAAGACTCTCTGCAATGCTAGCTCGGTGACTGTCTTGCAATTGTATAGATTCATTCTAGATATCATTAGAAGACAGGAACAAGTCCAATCCTGTATAGGTACCAAACAATGACAAAACTAATTCACTCTCTATGTGTTAGACTCAAGATTGTGCACTGTTATCTTCACTGTACTCTTCCATATACGTTTTAGATCCAGCAGGAGACTGTGAATTACTGAAAAATGAGAAAAGAGTGACCTAGATCAATGCTTGCACTCACTTTGTGTCTGGTCGTAGAGTTCCTTACAACTAATGGGTATTTGAAACTGTGTGCGAGGAATAAGACAGACAGTCCCTGATTCTGATCATTATAAACTCTATGCATCACAGAGAACAATGGGCTTCTGGACACTGATGAAAGGTCTGCTGCTCTTTGCAAATGCACTGGCAATCCTCAACGAAGACCGTTTTCTTTCTCCAAGAGGATTGACACTTGCAGAAATCCATCAAACCGGTAGAAGAAACTCTCCCAAAGGCCAAATCATCGGTCTAATCCATGCCTGCCAGTACATGAGACTGCCTCTCTTGCTCATTAATTTAGTGGTCATCGCCAGGAAGATTATCTCTGGTTGAAGATTTTGAGTAGATAAAGATAAATGCAGGAGGTGGAATTTGTTTTTCCTCGTCTACATGTAAAAGAGTATCACCTGTACTCAAGTTTGGTGTGGATTATATAATATCCTTCTCACATTTTACATGCTGAAACAAACTAAATGGCAAAGAGTAACAATGTTGCAAAGCTTACACAAATGACAATAAGGGGGATTGAGTAGCCAATGAAGAACCTTGTGGATTACTTAGTTACAACATTACATATTCCCAAGAAATCTACTTGATTCATTACATAAAGATCACATATCCTAAAACTTGACTTCACTTCCTTCCTTGTATCGCCTCTGCTTTACTCATCACAACTTCCATTTTCTCCATCTTCTCATACTCAAACTCTTTTGTCTTAAGGCCGCATTCGGCGGGCATCCCCATCACAAGTTTGTTCCTTTTGAAAGCTGCCCATATATGCATCATGGCAAAGAACACAAGCCCTGTAGATCCAAAGGTCATGACGAAGCAAGTCACAATCTCCCAAATCGTCTCTCTTCTCTTCCTTTTTGCAGCTTCTTCCTCTCTGTACTTTTCCACCAGAAGCGGCACATAAGAGTGAATAGACTTGGAGAAGCGTCTTGTTTCTAAGCTCCAAGAATGGAGACTAAACTTCCCGCTATACGTCTTTACTCCAACCATGAACTCATCCTCACCTTTCAACATTTCCGACAAATCAGTCCGATAAAACATGAGAGGATCAACAGATTCAAAGCTTTCTGATTGGCTTAATCGAACATCTACGAACTTGCCACTAGCTTGGTAATTAATCCAAGCGTGCAACGACAAGTTCTCCTTCTTCTCCAAGTTTGAGATGGTGAAATTGCGTATCTTGTTGGAAACCGTTGTAAGATTAACAATCACAGAGACATTCGAATCTCCAGATGTGGTGAAGTTTGGAGAAGTATCGAACTTAACTTCGAATAAAGAGTTATCAATTGTTCCATTAACAGGAAACACAACAAATCCTAGTCTCCCACCACGACCTGGAGACATCGAGAAAGAGAAAAAGGTAGAGAATCCTAATATAAACTCAGATTTAGTCTCGACGAACTCAATGGGTTTATTATAGACGACTCTCCCAAAACCGTGACTCACTGAATCAGTCAGCTGAACAGAAGATCCATCGTCAATGAGCTTAGCATCGCCGTACAGAGCAACGCCTTCCAAACCAAAGCTCGCGTTTTTACTTGTAAAAGAGAAGGAAGATTCAGCTTCCGAAATGGAGAACAGTGCTATGAAAGCTAGGAGTAGACCGAGGAATGACCTGGAGAGAATAAAGCTCGCCATTAATGAAGAAGCAAGCTTTTGAGAAGGGTTTTATGGTTGTGCGAATTTGATTGATATCTAAGGTCTGCAATTGGGATATCAGATCTCCTGATGGAGAGTAAAGTGAATGTGAGGGAGGAGGAGAGAGAGAGAGGGATTGATTTAGGGCACTTTGGAGAATACAAAAGCGTTAAAGATAGCAACTTTTGTCTACTCGTTACTGTGAAATTTTCTGAGTTTTTGCTTTCTTTGCTGTCACTGTGGTAAACCCCAAAAATGCTTCATCATTCATTTTCATTTTCTATTCTTTTTTCTTATTATAATTTTCTATTCATGAATTACATTTTTATGTTATTTAAATAGTGAAGGTAAAAAACAACCAATTACAAACCAAAAAAAGAGAGACATCTAATTGATAAATTATTATAAGTAACGACATTTATCTGAAATCAAATTATATCACATGTGGAAAAATAGTCAGAGTGTGAATAAAGAATTCGAACTCACAATTCTAATTCGGTCGAAATATCGAATTAAAATTAAATTAAATAGTGAAATTATTAAACATATTTTACAGAAAATTCCTTCCCTTATGTTCCTATTAAATTGACAAAAAAATTGTCTTGCAAAATATTTTACTAGTATAACTAGAACCAGTCTCGAAATTTTAAATAATGTTTGGAAAATCTGATTTTTAATTTATATATTTAAAGTTTTATTTAATATTTTTAAATATTTAATAATAAATTTTGAGTTGTTTAATATATTATTTATATTTTATAGAGGAGTAAATTTAAATACTTTAGATATTTAATATATTTTTATATTTAATTCACAAATTTAAGTTTATTTGTGAATAAAATTTAAGTACCTAGAATCACAATAATCAAATTGAATTTGTGTAGAATAAAATATTTAAATAAATCTTTTAAACAAGAGTATTAGAAAAGAATCTAATAAATACTCAAACTTTTAAGCAAACATATATGTCAAATGGAAGCGATATAAAATGTTTTTTTTTTTATTAAAGAGAAAATCAATATTACAAGCTTTTTCAAGTAATAATGAAAANAGTATTAGAAAAGAATCTAATAAATACTCAAACTTTTAAGCAAACATATATGTCAAATGGAAGCGATATAAAATGTTTTTTTTTTATTAAAGAGAAAATCAATATTACAAGCTTTTTCAAGTAATAATGAAAAATAACTATTAAATTTTTTTTCACGGAAATAAATATGATGTAAGAAAAACTGAAAAAATTGCAAAATGGTCAATGTTATTTGAATATATCCCAATTCCATAACTAAAACCTAAAACAAAAAGAGTATAAAATCCTAATATACAGAGAACAACGGTCAAAAAAAAAAAAAAAAAANNNAAAAAAAAAAAAAAAACGAACTTGGGACTTTTAAAACATTCAACTTTCCGCCAGAAAAAACTCAGAATCTCCCGGCAAAAAATATGAAAACAAAAATCGTTCCAAAATGGGATTTTTAGAAATCTCCCGCTCCTTTCTTTCTCCTTAACTACAACCCCTTCTTCTTCTTCTTCTTCTTGTCTTTACCACGCTCTCACTTCAACTTCTTGATTAGGGTTTTCGATTTTGTTCAGAAGGTACAGAAATGGGGAAACCGAGCAGATCCAAGGGATCGAGTAAAATCGGGAAAGGGGAAGTTACACCCACCCAAATTGCTTTTATTGTCGATCGTTATCTTTTCGACAATGGATTCTCTGAAACCCGGACTCTCTTTAGATCTGAAGCTTCTTCTTTCCTCTCTAAATCCCCACTTCGCCAAGTATGTTTGACCAATTTCTTGATTTACTATTGTATTCTTTAAGTTGGTTATTTTCTTTCTCTTACACTCTTTTTTGTTTTGTTTTGTTTAATTCTCAGGTTCCTAATAGTTTGATGACCCTTGATGATATGTTGAACGATTACGTTAGTCTAAAAAAGCAGAAAGTGACTGTGGATCAGGAGAAAATTAGGGTTCAAAATCTGTTGCAGGGGATGCAAAATGTGATGAATACTTACAATGCTAGCCTCATTGCTCCTCCTCCACCTCCTCCTCCAGCTACAGCTCCAACTTCTCAACAGAAAAATTACAGCGTCTCTTCTTCAGGTTAGCTTAGTTTTTAATCTTGATTTCTTGATCTTCAAATGCTCCAGTTTATTGATTGAAGTAGCTCTAGTGGTTGTCTAATTATCAGAACTTTGCTGAAAAATTTCTGGCTAATGAATCTGTCTTTACACATTCTGGAGCTAATGAAGTGTTCTTATTTTCCAGGCTGTGCTCAGTACAACACACNGTCTGCAGATATTTTAGAGGAAACAACAATACATGAGTTTGATTTTTTCTGGCTAATGAATCTGTCACATTCTGGAGCTAATGAAGTGTTCTTATTTTCCAGGCTGTGCTCAGTACAACACACCAAATGGTATGTCAGTGTCATTACTGGGTAACAAAAGAGTTGAATTTGCAAATTTTTCCACACCTATGACCAGTCAGTCTATATCTGGAAAACGAAAGGCTCCTGAAACTTCTGTAGGAGCTCCTCCGGTGACTAGGAAAGCTCGGATTACTACAGCCCAAGACAACTCAAAAGCAAATGGTATGTTTTTACTCCTTGTTTATGTCTTTGAATGCATAGTATCCTTTACTTAGCTTATGCATTTCTCTTCTCTTGGATCAGAGAAGAATAAGATGCCTGAAGCTAATAAAGCAGCTACCAATTTGTCTTCTCAAACTCCATCTGAATCACTAAGAGTAGTAAATAACTCTGCTACTAATGAGTTGATGACTGCTCATGGGTCAGGTGTAGCTAAGTGTTTGTTCAATAAGGTTGATTCCTCGATTCCTACTACTTCAACATGCCTTAGGACACCACAAAAACAAGCTTCTCCTGGGAGTAATAAGCCCAACAGTCCTCAAAAAGAAGTTACTCCTACAAACTGCACAATTGTTACAAAGGAGAGATTCACAATCAGCCCTCTCAAGCAAATTACTTCTTATACTGTTGAGAGGAGTCACCTGATTTCTTCTACATCTCCCGTCAAGTCTAATCTTAATATGTCAAATAAGAGAGACCATGTGAAAGGAAGGCTCAACTTCGATGCAACTGATACAGCTATGTGCTTAGAGGCTCCTGCAACTGCAGATTTGGTTTCAAGTTCCCCATCAGGGTCTGAGCCAGAAATGGATCTATGTGACATTGATTTTTCCAATCTGGATTTCTTGAGTGAAGACTTTTCATTATCGGAGCTACTAGTCGATTTCGAACCTTGTTATGAAGGAAGTCCAAACCAGTACTTGTCACAGACCCCAGATGCAGCCATAGAAACTGTTTCAGGGTATGTGCTTTGTTTTACAAGATCAGTTTCCGTAAGTGGCTATTATTTGTTGATGTCTGCTCATAAGATATTCTAAATCACAGGTCATCTCCTGAATCAGGGAATGGGAATACCGAGTCCGACCAAGCCAACTTGGAATATACATCAACAGTGACTGGAGTATTTCAAGGGAAAGACACGAGGGCTCAAGGTGAGTATTCTCTGGCCTGCTCTTGATTCCAAATGTACGTTTGCTCTGTGCACTCAATCTTGAATCTTGACCATTCGTTTTGCAGGAGATGATACCTAGACCGCTGCAAAATCTAACAAAATGCATACAAGTCTCGAGTCCTGGTACTTTTGCTTTCTCTTTCTCCAACTGATGTAACCATGATGTGTCAATCCTCTAACTAACTAAGCTACTCTTCTCTTAACACAGCCAAAAGTTGCAGGCAGATTGACATGATAGAGAAATGACTGATTTTGAAGATGATTGACAATGCAAGACCCTATGCTTTTCCCTAACTATGCTGTTAATTCTTGAAATGTTTTGTGAAATGTAAAAATGATATCCTCCTATGGTCGCTCCTAGTTAGTTAGTACTACGAGTTGTATACATTAAACTTGCTCTATAATTTGACATCTGATTTCTCTCTATTGATATCAACAACAAAATAGAACTTTCACCATTTATGCATCTATTGGCACATATATATAATGTAGTCATAAACTGGCTTACAATAAGAAAAAAATGACTTATGTTTGGAAACATGAGTTAAGCTAAGTACTTCTCCAGCTTATCCACTTCATCTTTGCTTCCAATGTAAAGCGGAACCCTCTGATGTACCTGTCATCATGTATCACAAAGAAACGAATTAGGATGATGCAGAGATTCTGGTAATAAAGAAATGTGATTCGAGTTTACCTCGGTGGGTTGAATATCTAGTACTCTCTGGTGTCCATCAGATCCTTTTCCTCCAGCTTGCTCAACAATGAAACTCATGGGTGCACATTCATACAAAAGCCTAAGCTTTCCGTTTTTGCTCTTGGCGTCACGAGGGTAGCCGTAAATCCCACCGTACAACAAAGTCCTGTGAAAATCTCCGACCAAACTTCCAATGTACCTAGAAGAGTAAGGCTTACCACTTGGACCAGGGTCCTTGAGATCATCAATGTACTTCTTGAGTTTATCGTCCCACATCTGGTAATTTCCTTCGTTGAAAGAGTAGATTTTGCCGGCTTTGGGGATCTCGATGTTCTCTTGCGTGAGGACGAACTCGCCGTACATTGGATCGAGAGTGAAGGCGAAAACTCCTTTGCCTAATGTAAGAACGAAGATGACGGAGCTCGAGTACATACAGTAGCCTGCTGCTAGCAAGTTGTTCCCTGGCTGACACACGTTTACTATACACCTTTCTTCTGCTGACCCAAGCTGCACACATCATACAAAATTTGGAAGTGAAGAAGCAAACCAAATCGAACCGAAGTGCTTAAACCGAATCGAATAATTCAGTTTAATCTGCCAAACAAACCATAAACACGTAGAAGTAAAGAGAAGAGTAAGTTAGTTACAGCGGAGATATCGTCGGAGTCGTCGGCGAGACACTCGTCATTGGGGGTGTAGATGCCGAAGATGGAACCAGTGGAGACGGCGGCGTCGATATTAGAAGAACCGTCAAGGGGGTCGAAGACGACTATGTAGTTGCCGGAGTAACTCTCCTCCACTGCCACTGGAACGTCTTCTTCCTCTGACGCAATGATTCCTGTTCTTCCACTTGATCTCAAGCAGTTTGAAAACACCTGCACCCTCAAATCTTTTTATGTCATTTTTTTTTGTTGGAATTGAATGGTCGAGAAAAAACTTTGATTTAATAGAAAACTCGTGAATTGAGTGTGCTTTTTGTGTGGTGCTAGGATTCTGCATCTAAAATAATTTTGATACCAAAAGTCATTGCTTTAAAGAATATACAATCATTGTGTATAAAGTATATGACCTCATTGGAGACGACGTCAAGCTTCTTCTGATCCTCTCCCTGAATATTAACAGCACCTTGAACACCGGTCAAGTTAGATATTCCGGCGCGCTGAACCAGAGAAGCGATCTGCTTACAAGCCATAGAAATGCTTGACATCACAATCGCCATCTCCGTATCTATCTCCCCTTTCTGCTCCTGTCTCAACAACCAGCTCGTCAGCGTTTGCAGCTCGTACCCACTCTTCTTCCTCTCCACCGGTTTCGTCTCCGCCGTAGCATCCGCTGCTACCGCCATACACCTCACTCCACCTGCATGATGACTCCTCACATATCCTCGTTTCCCGCCGGATAACAGAGATCTCGGCAAGAGGATTCGCGGTAGAGATGCAGCCGCCACGTGGCGAGAGCTTGAGAGAACAAGTTGAGACGGCGTCGTTGAGGAGGTTGCTGCCATCTTCTGTGTGTTTTTGAGAAGACTTGGGACTTGGGAGGTTTGGGCTTAACTAATGGAAGGGAGAGGATCGTATTGTGAGGTGGACGAAGGATTCGATTCCTGTAGGTCCCACTTATCCTCTGAATTGACACGTGGCTATACTCCTACGGACATGAACATGACTAAATATGATAAGCATATGATTAAGCAGACCAAATTTAAATAAGGATTACATATAATTTAAAAAAAAGTTATGAAGAATTGGGCCTGATTTATCTTGCCCCAACCCAATACCACACAAATAAACATAAAACCAGTTTTTTTTTTTTTTAAAACAAAACGAGGATAAATTGGAAAATTGTAATTTTGATGACCGGGTTTGGTATCAATTATTTTTATAATAAT
>OVAO01001334.1:0-13817 GCA_900406285.1 Biscutella auriculata
TAACTCAAACTAACTCAGGCAAGAGATAACTACAACTCAGCTGGAGAAAATTAACTCAACCAAGAGATATATATAACTCATCCATATTTTGGATAACTCAGCCGGACGATGTATAAGTCAGCTGTAACTTGTGTCTGTAAGTCAACCTTGATCGCATAAATTAGCCAAATTTACATAAGTAAGCGGTCACGTGCATCTGACTTATTTGCGCATAAAAATTGTAATATTACTAGAATTGCACGCGTTGCATAAATCAGCTGAAACGTAAACATAACTTAGTTGTATCGTAGTAAGTACTGCTTGACGGTTGAGTTAACTAATACACATCAGCGAATTCCTACGTGGTGAATGACATTCATGTAAATACGTTTTTTGTCACAACATAATACAAGGGCACGCTGAAAATATAAAAAATTGCAGTAATAAAAAAAAATTGTATGGATCTAGTCATTTCGTTTGAAATATTTGCTATTTTAGTCAACTTCCCAAAAAATAATTATCAATTACTCCTCTTTGATCTATTGATTCATCTACCTCCTCGAATTATGTTTATGGTGAATGAAGAGCTATTATATCTTATGTTTTGATCAAGTATCAATGCAAAGAACCGATGATTTTTTTTATAAATCCATCAAAGCTTCGGTTTCACTTGTTATGTCAAAAATACGTAGCTCATATTGCCTACACACTGATGTTGCATTCTAGGATTTTCAGCAAGGTGAGAAATATCATAATTAGGAAGTCCCCACCTGCAACGTAAAATAATAACAACAAGTTTTATTTACTTTAGTTTCAGAGGGATTTATACCCTTTTTTAATTCGGTTCTAAAATTGTAGGAAGAATATCCAATGTTTTGTAATTATGTGCTACTGGTCCAGAGACACTGTTGGAAGCTGCAAAGAGAGTCGAACCTCACTCTGACTATGTGAATGTCAATTTAGGTTAAGTACCATTTCTCTTTTGACATCTTATAGATTATTTAAAATTTTCTGCAAAGATGAAATTTTTATCATGTCACTTTTTATAAATTTATTAATTTTGCTAACTCTATTAGAATCCAAAGGTTCAGATTCTGAATTTAATAAATGATAAATAAAAGAATTTTGGGAACTAATAAGAAGATCATCGATGAACTCTTAAAACGTTGTAATGATAAACAAAATTCGCCAAGTCTTGTAGTTGAACTTATGGGAATGGAAGCATTTGCTTAGAGTCGTTAAATCAACGTCTTTGTTCAATCATCGTCACACTAAAATGGATTAATCTCATAAGAAATGAGGAGAAAAAAACAGAAAAAGAAAATTATCAATGGAGAAAGAAGAGATCAATGTCCACTAATGCGTAGAGAACAATCTCAAGAAGAGGATCTTGTGTACTTGGATGCATCCTCTATGTTGTTGGATCCACAACAATTGTTTTAAATGCACCTCATGAATAAAACATTAAAATTTGTTAAGCAAGTGTGATATCTTGCTATTGAACGAGGTATATATAGAGCTATAACAAATCTTTTTGTTTTTTGTCAAACAAAACATAGATTCTCTACTAATATGCTGCACCGAGACGGATACGAGAACACGAAACATATCTGATATGGGAAACAACACGGAAAGACGTTCTCAGGCTATGTTATATTGCTTGAAATGTTAGTAAATCAGGTTTCCTTACTTACTCTGATGTGGTATTGGTGGTTGTGCTTGGATTGATCTTCTACTACAAGCCTCGTTATCGGAACACGCATATGATATCTAACGTAGGGATTTGCTCTTTGATGGGTTCTATTGTTGTACGTTTATTAATCCTGTGATTCATCTCTTAGTGTTTATATTTGTTTGCTAAAGTAAGTGTTTCGGTTTCAGTTGTGTGTCAGCCTGTTAGGTTATGTGTGTTAAAATTGTTGCAATTGCCATAAAGCTAACTTTTTCTGGGATGAATCAGTTCAAGTACTTCCACACATGGATTTGTATCGTAGTACTAACTACTATTGTTGGTACGGACTACGCTCTAGGTCAAGGATCAACCCAAGATTCGATTCGACCCTTCAAGAAAAAGGTTTTAAAGAGATGAAACGATCCGAGAAGAGAAGTTATTGGGTCCGAACGAAGACGAGGCCTCCGGTTGGAAAAGCAAAATAAGTGAACCGGGCACTGTTCCCTATAAATAACGAACAATGTCATAACGTGAGGAGGAGAAAAACATTGCAAGTGAGTTCGGTAGAGTTAAGAGTTAGTATAGATTTTAGAACATTGTTTACGAGAATCGTATCCGACCTCGCTTGTAATCTGATCTCGCGACTTGAGCCCGACTAGACGTCGAATGTATAGCTCGTAACTCGCAGAATGATTAACGATATAAAACGTTGACCAACTCGACTTCCCTTTGTGGGAAACCATTGTCTTCTTTACTATTTGTCTTACTTTATGCGCATTTACTTACTCGCACTTACTTTCCGCACCTCGCTAACATTGGCGCTCGTGACTAAACGTCGTTTTACGCTTTATGCATCTAACATCTAATTAATTACAATTCCGTGCGTTTATTTTCAGTATTTACTTTAAGCATCTTATGTTTAGCTTATTGTTTATGCTAACCATTACATATGTTTGTGTTTGAATCTGATATGTTGCTCGGAATATATCATATTTTCTTTGTGGTTATTTCTGGTATCAACATTTGGCGCCGTCTGAGGGGACTACGTCCGACAAAAGCAAAAATCACGGAGAAAAACCACGGGATAAAGCGAAAGTCACAAAGAAGTTCTACCTAGAAAGTTGAAGAAACGAAGATCTGAATGATGGCCGAAGAAATAGTAAACAAACAGCTTGTTGTGACAATCGACGAACAACAAGCCCAAGTGTTGGTAACTGGGAAGACGTCAACGTCCCTAGAGATAGATTTGAGCCCGACGCTCAACGAAATGCAAGATCAAATAGACATGCTGAAGGGACTCATCGAAAGGATGAACCACAGGATCTCGAGTCTCAGAGGATGAGCGAGCTCCTTGCAAGCATGACGCAAGAGCGTCGAGCCGTTCAGCATTAGATATGCGATCAGAACACCGAGAAGCAGACTCCCCCAACTCACAAACTCCGGCAAAACCTGTATGCCGAGTTCCCAACGTCTCAAGTTGGACAGTTGACTAAGATCCATCAAGAGGCAACAATTCAACGAGTTGGGGAACCTCTTAAGTGAAGCCTGTGCACGCCTCTAACCACCAACGAGGTTGTTGCAGAGAAGTGCGACCTCAAAATGGAAAGAATGAAGGAAAAGATAGTCGAGATGACTTCACAAGTCCACCGAGCAACGAGTTCGGCTCCCGAGATCGAGCGAGTTCTAGAAGAGACTCAGAAAACGCCATTTACAAACAACTTTACCAGCATCTGATTTCACCACGAGTGCAAAATCTTATCCTCGATCTAAGAGGGAAACACAAATCCGAGAAACTACATGACCGCGTTCATCATCGCGATGGGTAGAACCCACTTCGCTCCAGAAGAGCAAGATGCTGATTACTGTCAACTATTCATAGAAAACCTTAACGGAGCAGCGCTCAGCTGGTTCTCGAGACTCGAAGCGCACTCAATTGACAGTTTCCGTACTTTGTCCACCGTCTTCTTAAAGCATTACTCCATGTATATTCAGAAGAGCGCGACAAACACCGATCTCTAGACTTTGTCTCAAGGATTGAATGAGTCACTTTGCACGTTCCTCAACATATTCAAGGACATAATGTCTCGTATAACGCTAGCAGACGACGTAGCTATATCGGCTCTAAGAAACGCCCTCGCTATGATTCAAGATTCTCCAATAATCTTCTGATCAACTAGCCAATAACCTTAGACGATGTGTTGCACCGAGCTACCCGCTTTGTAGAAATGGAAGAAGAGCACGAGGCGTTGGCAAAGAAGCATGCACCAACAAAGGTTACGAGCTTAAAAGAAAAAGTAAAGGAAAAATATTGAGAGCCTCATCAGTATCACAACAACAATTCCATGAAAGACGGAAGGACAGTTAAGAGAGTCACTTACGTTGGGGAGAAGAAGCATCAAGAAGAGGGTCAGTCATGAAGTAAGAGTGCCTGACCCACCGACACCTACGACCCCGACGCCTACTGTAAACATCACGACACATACGGTCACTCCACGCAAGAGTGCCGTTACCTGCAAATCCAGTTGATGAATCAGTATGCGCAGACACAGGTCAAAGTTGACAAAGACAGGCGCAATAAACAAGGAAATGGCGGGCCACCGCAAAGGAATGACAATAGAATAACAACCAGAGGGCCAAAAGCGAAGAGTGCGATCCTGGTGGACAGGATCAAGAAGAGCGATCGATGCAAGAAGGGGTTGCAGAGCTAAACCCGCCGAACAACGAAGGGGCCAATGTCAGACGGCGAATCAACATGATCATGAGAGGAGTTTTCAACTGTAAGGATTTAGTTCGCTCGATAAGGCAAGCGAGAGAAGAGCGGTGTCGATTCACAAGCCACCTCACCAAGTGTCCAGCGAAGCCCTAATTACGGTCGACGAGGAAGAGTCCGACAACCTGGATTTCCCTCATCAGGACCCTGTGGTGATCGAACTGAGTATCGACAACTGCGTCGTGTCTAGAATTCTGATAGACACCGAAAGTTCAGTGGATCTGTTATTTAAAGAAACGCTAGAAAAGATGGGGTGGACAAGTCGAAGGTGAAGCCGAATCTGCACCCATTGACTGGATTCTCAAGGGAAACCGCGATTACTATCGGGACTGTTAAGCTGCCAATGTGCGGAGGAGGAGTTGTTAAGGTTGTGCGCTTTTAATCGTCGTAAAGCCAGCGATCTACAATGCCATCCTCGACACCCCATGACTTTTCGGTAAAAATGTTAACGTTTATCATTAAAAGTGAGTTTGATTATCTTTTCTTCACAAAAAAAATCAATTTTAAAAAAAAATCAGAATAAAATTTAACCATTAGATTACTTTTTTCTCTATAAAAGTTTTTAATGTAATCGAAATAAAATATAACATTTTGATTATTAAGAACACAATAATCTCCATCGTCATAGATTTTTTCGTATAAAAAATGACATCAAAAGACTTAAAAATAGGGTTGCTATATTTTTTTCCTATAAAAATGACATCAACCATTATATATAGATTTGGAACTTTTGTATTCTTTTGTCATATAATGTTATATTGGTCAATGAAAACGATAAACACATTACAAAGCTGAACTAACCGGAAACCAAACACAAAGGCATAAAGAAAATCAAAGTCGACATAATACAATTCTTTGGAACCAAACTATAATACAATACATACATGCTGGTCATACTCTTAAAAAAGTCTAAAAAACTGCTTCAATTTGGACTTTGGTTCAAACGGTAGTGTTGTACCTACATCTCTCACCCGACGAAGGCTTCGACTCTCCATGGGAACGTTGTTCTTCCTCTCATTATGAGAATATTTGGCTATTGGGTCGACCTGTTGTGACCCAAACAAGGCATAACGATATCAAGGATGCAAGAACTATGGTAATCCACCAATATGATAACCTACTATAGTGATTAAGATCTACCATCAAATAAGAGACACATGCTTCATAATCCTGTGAGAGAAAACTAAACAAACTTCTCTCACAATTCCCAGATACGGCGATATTATTTGCCACGATTTTTAAGTGCCTCGATAAACTAGACCTCTATTAGATCTGATATATAGACAAAGAGCAAAATCAATTTAAACTGGGAATAACCAAACTGAGACAATGGAGATGGCAGATGATCGAAATGAAAGTGATCCACTGATAACTCGACAAAGAAGAACCTGTAAATTTAGACTATAAAATAGAAATCTAAAACGAAGTAACCAAGACTCATGATATGAATTATGAAAGATCCACCACAATTGAATACCATCTATAAAAGCGAGAAACATCAAAGGCAAATTCATTCGCGATGGAACTTTTGCTTTAGATAAAGGCCTTTGGATTTTTTGTTTTAATAAAAAGGATAATCAAACATTATATGATTATTGTTGTCCTAAAATACTAATTTTTAAATTAGTTATGCAAATATTATTTGAATACATTTTCTTTGCAAGTATGGTAACATTATAACATGAAGCATTGAAAAATTGTCTTATAATATTACTACATGAACCGTTGAAAACGAAAAAACAACCCAACAAATCTAACATAATCAAGATTTCAAGTAATGTGTCAAGAGCTATTTGATGCAACTTCTTAGTCCTAAGACGATTAAGATTGATATGAGGAGCAAATTAAGGATCTTTAATCAACAAATGAACATAATCTTTTGTCCATCATATTGGAAAATGGGTTTCTCTACATTCATAATCTGTTTCCATCAGAGAGAAAGAAAGAAAGAAAAGAAACATGAAGGGTTCAAAACTGAAGACCATGTTCACGTGCGGCGGCGGCAAGAGCCTCAATGCGTCCATGGTAAGGGTAACCACCACGGTCAAATGCCACCTTCGTGATACCTTTCTCCAAGCAAGATTTCGCTATAACTTCCCCAACTTTCTTTGCTACATCCTACTCAAACACACACCACAAGCAAGGAGTATTAGTGTATAAACTGGATACTGTAGATCCCATCTCTCTCTCTCTCAAACAATTTTGATTACTTTTTGGAAGATGAACTTACAATGGTAGGTCCAGAGGTATAGNGAAGCAAGGAGTATTAGTGTATAAACTGGATACTGTAGATCCCATCTCTCTCTCTCTCTCTAAAACAATTTTGATTACTTTTTGGAAGATGAACTTACAATGGTAGGTCCAGAGGTATAGTCAAACTCTTCAGAGATAGGTTTCTGCTTGGTGGAAGCTGAAGCTAAGGTGTGCATCTTAGTATCATCAATCACTTGGACATAGAGATGCTTGTTTGACCGAAAGACGCAAAGCCTTGGCCTCTCTGTTGTACCGTTTACCTATGGAAGAAGAGTGTAAACACTGATTCATGGAAACTGACAATTGAGAAGACCGCACATTTCAATAATCTGCTTCCTCAGAATAGAAATAGCATTACACTTTTCCCAACATATAATCTGAACAACAGTGAATCACATTTCCCAAACCTCACTGATAGATGCTCAAAGCTCAAAACTCAAAACTCAAAACATTTTGCTTGAATTTTCAAGAACTCGTTACAAATTCTTCTACAATATCTGGTCCCCAAGTAACAATTAAACACTATCCTCTAAGAGATCATAAAAAATTAATAAAATTAAAGCCAAGTACCTTCTTACGGATACGAGAATGGCGGGCGATTCGGTCTTCGCTACTGCTTTTGGCTTTGGCTTCAACCACCATGGACCGAGACTGAAGCGACGAAGAAGACGACCATGGCTTCAGGAAAACGGCACGGTGTTGCATTCCGCTTCCCATGAACTCACTACGACTTGTAAACAGACTAACCGACCCACATCCACTCACACTCGCCATCTCTCTGTCTCTCTCTAGACCAAAATCCTTTTGCCTTATCTCCTTCTCTCGCAGGTGCTACGTATATATTTGCTACATTTATATTTTAGCCCCTATATTTCATAATATTTATAATTCTTCTATTATTGTTCTCTTTGTGAATTTCTTGTCCTCTACTATTATTTATTTTTATTTTTTTTCCTCCAAAAGATATTATCATTATTAGTTAACAGAATTTGTTCATATTACAGTGGGGATGATCTACTAACTCTAGCCTGCTTAGCAAGATCATCTGCTATTATATTTAGATTCATAGGAATAACTATTAAAGAGAAAGAAGGAGACTTGTTGATCATGGAGAGGATATTAGCTAGGAGATGAATTATTGAGCAATTTTTCCATGTTTGTGTTGAGTCATTTCGATGACGATGAGCATTTTGTAACATGGTGATGAGTTGTTGAGAGTCTTAGGCAAATGTCACATCAGTATATCTCAACATTATGATAATTAATTAGTATGGTTTCTTTGAACGCATAAGCTTCAACTTCTAAAAGAGAGCTGAGAGGGATAATTTTTCCGGACCTTTGTAAAATAATGCTTCCATCAAACTTGCGTAAATACCATCCATAACCTTCATGCTCTTGGATTTCCATTTCCATGAGCCGTCTGATAGGAAACATAATTTGTTCCTCATCGTGTTTATAGCCTCTTGAGATGAGGAGCCCAATGATGTTGTATGGGGTGGGGGGTGTCGACTCTCCTCCGTTTGAATAGATTCCTGCCACAAAGAGTAATCAACATGAGATTTATTTATTTATTAGATCAGGAATCGTCCATCTGTTTCCTTGATAAATAAAGTTAATTCTGATTTTCATCTGTTCTAGCCAGTGATCATAAAGGCAGTGACTATTTCCCGATCCTTTGTCAACACTTATGTTATGATATCAATAACATCTTGATTCTGGCATTCTGAACCCCAGTTGATGTTTATATTGCTCATATCCCAAATCCTTTTTGACACTCTACAAGTAAAGAGCATGTGCTCGATTGATTCAATACCTTCCCCACATATATCACAAGTGGTGTCCTTTTTTAGCCTTCTTCTTCTTAGATTCTCATAAGTCGAGAGGGCGTTGTGAAGGACTTCCATATTCTGTCATATAACTCGGCTAAAATTCCTTGTTTTGAAAAGCTTGGATCCTTATTTGCTTGAGGCTTTGAAGCACGAAGTACATGATAACCACTCTTGGTAGTATAGGCACCATGCTTTGTGTGCGCCTAGGTTAGAAAGTTTGCTTGGGCATTATGACTCACTGTTATATTCTTTATGATTTCAGCATCCTCCTGTATAAATAGTTCTCTTAATAAGTTCACATCCCATCGTCGTGTGCCTTTCTGAAATAGTTGAGAGACCTTGGCATTAACATCATGAACTGGTATTCTAGGTCTCGGAGGTCTGTACGGTTCCCCAAGGATCCAATTGTCAGTCCATATACTTATATTATCTCCATTTCCTATTCTCCTTTCAATCATTTTCCTAAGAATATCATTACTTTGGCATATACTTCGCCAAACATGGCTAGGTCGCTTCCCTATCTTAGCTTGAAGAATGGTCATGTTGGAGTGATATTTTGTCTTGTATACCTTTTCTAGCAGTGTCTCAGGGTTCTGAAGCATTCTCCATCCCTACTCGACAAGAAGAGCCATATTAAACATCTTCAAATCCCTAAGTCCAAGTCCACCATCTTTCTTCGCCTTTGTGAGTGTATCCCAAGGTACCCAGAACATTTTGCTTTTACCAGAATCCGATGACCATATAAATCTTCTTATGTCTCTCTTTATTTGCTGTTGGACTTTATTTGGAAGCATGAAACACGACATCGTATAAGCAGGAATAACTTGAAGGACCACTTTGATAAGAGTGTCTTTCCTTGCTGGGGAGAGAAGCTTTGAATACCAACTCTCTATCTTTTTCCTTATTCACTGCCTTATATAATCGAATCATGAGGACTTGATCTTTCCAATTAACTCTGGTAGACCAATGTACTTCTTAAATCCTCCAAGATTACAAATACCAATAATGTTAGTTATCTCCACTTTTTGGGTCAGAGGAGTCCCTTTACCAAAAAAAATTGCAGACTTGTTGAAGTTGACATATTACCCAAACATACGACCATACTCAGTCAAAACACTTAGGAGGTATCTACATTCATTCACATCCGCTTTGCAAAGGGAATCATCTGCAAAGAACATATGCGAGATAGCAGGTCCTCACTTCCTCTGCAACCAACTTAGGGTAACCAGTTTGGAGAAATTCTTGAATATAGTATAACACACCTTTTTGAATAGTTTTCCAATGATGCTTATAAAGTCGACTGCAAATCCATCTAGGCCAGGGTATTTGTCGTCATTCATCTGATTCAGGGCTCGAAAGATTTCTTCTTCAGAAACTGGCTTTATTAAGCTTTCATTCATCTCAAGTGGGACACTTGGCTTCATGGTGCTGAGAACCTGAGAAGCATCGAAGAGATCATTAATACAATAAAGATTGTTGAAGTAAGCTGAGACAACTTGCCTTAATTCATCTAGTGTGTTGTATTCATTTTCCTCCTCATCTTTAAACATGATAATAGGATTGCGCATACGACACTGAATGGTTTTAGCGTGGAAAAATTTGGTGTTATTATCACCCGCTTTAAGCCACTGGATTCTACTTTTAATACGCCAGTATTCCTCCTCTCTTTTGGAATGGTAATTGAGCTCTTTCTTAATGTTATGTATAAGATCATAATCAATGGGACTGGACTCATAAGCAAGTTGAAGTTATACCCGAAGATGTTGAATCATTTGCTCTGAGTTGGATTCTTTTTGTTTCTTCCAGTAAGATAGCTTTCCTCTGCAATGATTCGACATTCTGCTAAAATTTCCCAGCCTTAGACTATCCCCAGACCTTTGCCACACCTGCTCAATGAGATTGCGAACATCAGGGTCATCCTTCCATCTATTATCATACTTGAAGAGGCCTTTCCCGGAGCTTTGATTGCAGCTTGTATGGATCAGCAACGGTTTATGATCAGAAACAATCCAGCTAAATAGTTGAGCATAGGCTCTCGAGAAGAGGTGAAGCCAGTTAGTCTAAGTCATTGCTCTGTCTAACCGGGCATGAACCGTATGTCCATGTCGATTTCCAACCCAAGTATATTTTTCGCCAATAGTAGGGACATCATGAAGAACCATTGAGTTTATGAGACTTCTGAAGAGGGAAAACGAGTTCTCTGGTTTGAATAGGCCCCCCTTCTTTTCTTCATTGCTGCATATGTCGTTGAAATCACCCAATAGAATTATAGGTCTGACATTTAGATCCTCCCTTCTAGCTTATTCTATCATCTCCTTCCATTGCTCGTTCCTTCTCGATCTAATAGGATTACCGTAGATGTAGAATATATCAAAACATATAACTCCATCCTTCACATCGAGTTTAGTTTGATGGAGAGTTGCTGAATCGATAACTGTACAATCGATCGAAGATCGACAAAAAATCGCTAGGTCTCCCCTAAAGCCTTCAGCGGGAACCAAAATATGATTTTCATACTTCAATTTTCTTCTTACTCTCTATACATATGTATCTACATTTTTTGTTTCAGTAAGGAAAAAGATATCATGTGAGAATCTTCTACTGGTATCTTTAAGATATTGAATTATCAGAAGGTTTCCCAGCCCCTGACAATTCCAATGCAAGAGTCTCATGGCTCCTTGGGTGGTTTAAGGCTAACCACTGAACCTGTTTCTTCCACTGTTTGATCTCTTTTGTATTTACTGGCCATATGAAGTTCATCTATCTGGGTATCCACAACTTTTCTCTTTATACCTCTACACTGAAGGGCACCGAGCCCTTCTTCAAAAATGCCTTGCTTTCCTTCATCCTTTCGAGTATTAGCTCCAACATTAATTAGTTTCTTCTGAGCATGCCGATCTAATTCTACATTTTCTTGAAGTATGTTTGATGGGTCTACTGCAACATTCTCTCCCTTCGCTGAAGGACTGTCTTCAACTAGAGTACTAGTTGAGAAATGTTGTAGATCCTCACTATCAGATCTAGCATGTTCTATTTCACTTAATGAAGGACTATTCTCAGAAATATCAATTGGAGCATTTGCTTCTGGACAAGTATAAGTGGAATGTGTCAAAACTCCACATCTACGACAAAAATGTTTTGTCACTCTACTATTATAATCTATACGACTAAACCTTGCCTAATATGCCAATTCCTTCCTCCTTTACGAAAAATAAGATAGTTAGAGATCTCACTTTACATGCATGGCCTTGCTTAGACAAATTCCAAAAATCAAGGAAGACATGTAAAATAAGTAAGAAATGTGGAATGAACTCAAAAGTAAGGGGCATTTACATAATAATAATAATAATAATAATATAACATATTCCAAAAATGGAATTGGTGAAAAAAGTGTAGCTAGCAGAGAAAAGAAATGTAACTTGGTATGTTCATCTTCTACGATATTTCATTGTTTGAATCCTAGTAAACTTTTTTAATGTGATATATTGTACAAGTTCATTAGAAACTGAGATTGAAATTAATCACTGTTGAGATAAAACCATATCAAGGATGGGTTCTATCTAGTGGGAACAAGTCTACTTAATCATCAATGAAAAAACTTTGGATATTTCAGGACTTGTGATGTCTCTCCTAATAGTAACTTTTCAAGCTGATTATATCCAAAGAAAGTAGATGAAGTACTTAAAAAAAGTTAGTGTAGATATGGAATTGAAAATGAGACTTTTAAAGAGGGGCCATGTTAGGTAGGTTGCAGAGGAAGTGAGGCCAGCTCTGTTGATCAGAAGATGTTTAGAACATGTTAGGGATGTTAATGAGGAATTATGATGGAGATAGACAAAAGCACACCTTCTTTTACTAAGATTTCAATTAATCACTTCCTATCATTCTTCCACATTACATTTCCTTTATATACGGTTGTACTTTGTTCCTCTCTTATTTTTTTTTCTAAATTTTCTTGGTTTCAATGATTGGCTTTTCCTAAGTTTAAGGGATGTCATCTTTTACTTTTATTTTATTTCATTTTTTTAACAATATATAATACAGTACTGTTTGTGATTCTTCTCTTTCACATGTTCTACTATTTGGTGGGGGGGTTTAAGTTCTGTTCTTCTTCTGGTTTTCAATAAAACAAACATGTAAATCGAATTGTTCCGAACCAATAATTAGGGTTTGATTTCTTCCTAACTGAATTAACCCATAGGCCATAGCATAGAAACCAATCCAACAATGAATTTTCATAAATAAATAAATAAATAAAAAGCTGCGATTATGTGGCAGAGTCATAATTTATACTGACTAGAATCACGTTTTTTTTCTTCTCTTCTTTGTCGGCAATCACCTTTTCAAGCTAATTTTGGTTCATTCATACATTTCCCAAGATCAATAATAATAATAATAATAATAATAAATGAAAAAACGTAAAAACGAATTGGTCCACTTNTTCATTCATACATTTCCCAAGATCAATAATAATAATAATAATAATAATAATAAATGAAAAAACGTAAAAACGAATTGGTCCACTTGAGTTAAATTAATTTTTATTTGGGGTTGTTTATAAAAAATTCCAAAAAAGATTTGGCAATCAATGAAGCTCAAAGTCTAGTGTCTGGAAAGGGTATAGGATAAGAGTTGTGGATAACATTATCTCCCATGCATGAGACTTTGAGATCCGAAATCAATGCAAAGTTTTACTATTAACTCCTCTTAAAAAAAAACAAAAAAAAAACTACTCTTCCTCTTCTCACTTTTCAAAATTTGGTTAAATTTCAACCTTGGTTCACTTTAAATCTTTAGTTTTTGGTTATTATTTTTTTTTTAAATAACCCAAATATTTTGGTTTCATTAGATATTTTAGATCGATTTAAATATTTTTGATCAATTCAGTTTTGTTAATTTTGATTAGTGATATATTTTTCAAAATTTTGATTTAATTTCAAATCTTATAAAAAAAAGTCTAAGTACTCATTGGTCCAACGAACTGAATCAACATAGAATTGAATACATTTCAAATATTTTGTATTGATTAGGACTGATTTTGAACTAAAAAGTAATGAGAAACTCAAATTGAGTTAGATTCGAATATTTTTAGTTGGTTTAAAATCCCAAACTAATTCCATAAACGGCTAAAAACGGTAGAAATGAAACCGGAGTTGAATCAAAAGACTCAACCACCAAAATGTAAAAATCTCACCATGAGAACACTTCGATTAGACAATCACAGGGATCATTAATAACAATCGGAAAATAAATTCACTAAATGCTAAAAGAAGATAAACAAAAAGCCACGACCACATTTATAAGATAAAAAAAA
>OVAO01001335.1:0-15539 GCA_900406285.1 Biscutella auriculata
TTATATTTCCTAAATTTACTTTGATATTTTATGTTATTTATTTTAAATTCAGAAAATAAAATATAATATTTTCTAAATTTATTCTATGAATGACACATATGGTAAGTGGGTTCTCAATTAATATATAAGATATGAATGCTATGATATTAATCTAATATTATTATTACTATAATCGATATTTTGTCATTGATATGACTGTCAGAGCAAGTAAGACACGTCGTGGATGCTAAACAATGATTGTGACGAGTGGATAAGTAAGTGCGCCTCTTGGTGTAGGCTAGAAAAAAAAATCCGAATTTAAATGTGTACGCGAAAAATATAAATCGAATATAAATTAAAATAAAAAATTATCGAACAAAATCTGAATCGATAATATTCAACATATTTTATTTTTATTTTTAAATATTTTGATATATTTTTAATATTTAATAATATTTTTTGAGATTTTGAAAAAAAATATAGAATTCGGTTTTTTATGAAAAATATAAAATCACGTCTTTCGACAAACGCATAATTTTGATTTTTCAAAAAAACGTGAAATCATGAGTTTTTAGAAAAATGCAGAACTCGTTTTTTTGGAAAAAATGCGGAATCACATCTTTCGGAAAAAACGTAGAATCCTGATTTTTTTGGGAAAAACGTGAAGTCTTGATTTTTTTGGGAAAATGAAGAACTCGGTTTGTTGGGAAAAACTCAGAGTCCCGATTTTTCGAAAAAATGCGGAATCTTGAATTTTCGAAAAAATAATCATAGAATCATTGGTTTCTGGGAAAATTGCAAGATGCAGATTTGGGATTCCCTTTCATTTATCGGAAAAAACTCAAAATCATATTTTCCGAAAACATGACATTTTTTTTCTTAAGCATATGAAATAAATTTCCAAAAAAATATGTGGAATCATAATTTTTTTAAAAAACAAGAAATTGTTTTTATTTGTAAAAACGCGAAATCATTTTTTTTGAAGTACTTGGAATTGCACAGATGTTTTTTTTGTCGACCACATTTACATGTTATTAAAAATACAAAAATGAATATAATGTTCAAAACCACAAATTAGGTGTAGACAAAATAACCAAAATCGAAAAAACGGAACAAAATTAGAGCCAAAAACGGTATCGAACACGAACCAGAATCGTAGAAAAATTCAAATAGATGCAAAATTTCATTATTCGAAGAAATGAAACCGAAACAGAACCGAACCATATTTCGGCTACTCGAAAGATTTGAACTCAAGCCTTAAATATTCAACATTTACTAGTATTTTAAATATTTTATATTATTCTTAATGTTTAATACTAACTTTTTAGAATTTATTATATCTTTCATATTTTATTCTCAAGTTTATGTTTAATTTTTTTTTTTTTTTTTTATATTTTTCATGAAAATAGTTTAAATTTTCGATTTTTATTAGTATTTCGATTTTTTTATTTTGGTTGAAAAAATCAGAATCCAAACCAAATCTGAGAAAATCGAATACTTTTTTGGTTCCAATAAATTTTAAAAAATTTGAACCGAACGTGAACCAAAATTTTAAATAACCTGAATAAATCCTAAATCGATGAGACCATCTCGAGTGGTTACCTCTATTTTACACTCTAAAAATAGCTCTATTACTTACTGTAAAATAATAATTTGAAGTATATTAATTTTTAATATTTAATGTTATTTTTAATATAATCTATTACTTTTAAATTAAAAAATTCAACCCATTAATTTATTTAGAAAATAAAATTTTCAAGATTGCCTATATTAATAAAATTTAACTTTATTAAAAATAAAATTTAAATAGGAAAATTATTTAAAAGGAGTTTTTAATCTAGATATGAATCTAGAATACATATTCTAAATATGAATATTGAACGGGTATTCTAGATATAATCTAGAACACGTATTCTAGATATGAATCTAGAACACGTATGCTAGATATGAATCTAGAACATATATTCTAGATATTAGTCTAGAACACGTATTCTAGATATAAATCTATAACACATATTCTAGATATTAATCAAATAAGATATGTTCTTCATCTAGATATTATGTTATGTTTTAGGTATAGATATGATCTAGAATACACATTCTAGATCTATAATATTATGTTCTAGGTAGAAGATATTTTATGGATTACTTTGAACACATTTCTTTTAAATATTAATCTATATAAGTTTAAAATCAAATTATATATTTTTATTTAAGGTTTAAAATGATAATATATTAAAATTAAGGAATTATTTTGTAAATAAAAATGTTATTCTCTAAACATAGAAAAGTGAACAGTAATTCTAGAGGAGAATATTTTTGCTCATTTCTCTAACTTTAGAGGAGAATATAGAGTACCATTGGAGATACTTTTGTTCTAAATATAAAATTTAGAGGATGATATAAAGTACCATTGAAAATACTCTGACGCCAAAAACCCGAAATTCTAATAAATCTTATCCGAATTTGAACGGATACCAAATCTTGAATTTCTAATTTCTTTTTTCCATTAGATCCTTGAATAAATTTTTTCTAAATCTTCATTCCAAATCAACAACTCTTCTAAAAACTCGTTTCTTCTTTAATGCAAATTCCCAATATCCTAATTTCATCACCCAAGTGATTTACATCTTCTAACCCCTTACCGCAAACGAACGATCAGGGCCTTAGTCAAAATTATCTCATCTTCGAATCCCCGTAAGATCATTTGCTCCTCTCATTTGTGAGAGTTTGAGTTAGTGGACTAGTCATTTGTGACCCATAAAAAAAAAATTAAAATAAAACGTAAACAAAGTCGTACTTTTCTTTATTTGGCTATTTCACATTACATTATTATATTATTATTTGATGAAACCATGACTAAAACATGCGCAAGGACATAACAAAACATTCAAGTATAAGCACTTAACAGTAATGTGATCGGAAACTATGATCATTCATGGCTTATCGTTGCAGTAATCACATAAACACTTAACATCTCTGCCTTTTCCCCAACGGCATCTTCCACCTTTAGCTCCTTTGTTCTCACGGCATCTTGTGTAACAAAACGGCGGATATATCAAAGGCGCACAAAAGCTGAAACCAACATCACCACCGTATTCTTTCAAACACTTGCTATCTTGCGCTTCTATCTCCGGTACATCTGTTACAAAACACAAGAAAAATAGAATCACATATCATAATCTTGTTTATGCTCACAAAGCGTAAATGTTAAGTTAAAAATCGTGAGAATAATCTACATCGGAAAGATGAAAGAATTTTAATTAATGATATATATATGATATAAGTTAATTTATTCGTTGGTAATTAATTTTGAATTAAAAGTCTATAGAACTTAATATGGTATCAGAGCCTAATTACATGACCCGAATTTGATATGGCCCGATAAAACGCGCAATTGATTAAATTTGAAATTAATCTTAAAGTGAGATATTGTCGAAACAATGACTCGTCAATTGCTAGACGAACCATTGATTCGAAGGGACATATGAAAATATCTCACATCGATAAAATAAAAAAACTTTGAGTGATATATAAGTGATATATATCGATCTATTTATTACCAATTGATTTCATAGATCTTAACAAGAACAAATACGCTTACCAGAGATAACCAAGAAGAAGATGAAAAAGACAAGGAAGATGAAAACTGGTTTTGATGCCTTCGCCATTTTTTTCTCTTTGTGTTTCTCTCGCTTTGTGTTTGTTTGATATGTGTTGAAGAACACTTAGTGTTGCTGCTATTTATCTTTCATGACCAAACCGGTTTGATAGAAACGAACCATACCAAAACTAAACCGGTCGGTGTTAGATTAAATTAATAATATATTTATACTAGTTTGAAAAATTGACTTTGAAATGACAAATCTAAGATGTTTGGTTGAGTTCACTGTAGTCTAGCGGTTAAAGTCGTTGTGGTCGAGTTTGATACCCAATCTTCAAATTTTAGTAAAAATGAAGCTGCTTTAAATAAGGCGAATGGAATCCGCCTTGAGATCCACATATGACGAGTGGGATCTACCTATAACTCACAATTAAAAAAAAAAAAAAAATTCTGATCCGGTTCCATCCAAAATGTCTTGTAGTAATCATTTTACATTGGTTACTAAAAATAAGTGTTATAGTCTGATGTCCCTACTCCCTAATAGAAATCATATGGCATACAATGAAAACCTTTAAAAACATTTTTGAAGCAGACAGAAGAAGAACAACAACAACACTTAAACCAAACTAAAGGTTTTAGATTTACAATACACAAGACTAGAATTTTATAAAATTGTATAGATGGATAATGTTTCATAAATTTTGAGATATTTTATAAAATACTATAGCTTTGTATTTTGGATAGTATTTTGGTAAGTTATGCTCGTTTAGTGGATAATAGCCTACAAAAAGTGATAGAATTTGTGAAACGTTAGAATTTTGTATTTTGAAAAATTACGCTGGTTTAATAAAGAATATCCTTACAACCTTAGAGATTTTTAAACATTAAAATTTTGTAGTTCGAGAAATTTTGCTAATTTAGTGCATAATAGTCTACAAAAACTGAGAAATAATGCTAATTTGGTGGATTTAGTCTAAAAACCTGAGATATTTTATAAAACAATAGAATTTTATATTTTGAGAAATTTTGTTGATTTTTGGTTAATAGTCCATAAAATTATGAAATTCTATAAAACGTTAGAATTTTGTATTTTGAAAATTGTGTTCATTCAATAAATAATAGTCCATAAAAGCTGAGAAATTTTGTAAAATGATGAATATTGAACTCTAGAAAATTATGATCATTTGGTGGATAATAGTCCATAAAAATTGAGAGATTCTATAAAACACTAGAAGTTTGTATTTGGAGAAGTTATGATCATTTATTGGATAATAACCAACAAAAACTTATAGATTTTGTGAAATGATAGAACTTTTTATTTTGGAAATAATGTTGATTTACTGTATAACCTCCACAAAAACTTATAGATTTTTAAAAGTTCAAATTTTTGTATTTTGAGAAATTATGTTAACATGGTGCACAATAGTCGAACGATTTTGTAAAACGCTAGAATTTTGTATTTTGAGAAGTTATACCGATTTGGTGGATAATATTCCAAAAAACTGAGAGATTTATAAATCATCAGAATTATGTATTTTGAGAAATTATGTTTATTTGGTGGACAACAGTCTACAAAAATTGAGAAATTTTGTAAAACGTTAGGATTTTGTATTTTTGAGAATTATGTTTTGGTGGATAATAGCCTAAAAAATGATTGACTTTTTAAAATGATAGAATATTGTATTTTAAGAAATTATGTTCATTTGGTGGATACTATTACATTAAAACGGAGAGATTTGTAAAACGGTATAATTTTATATTTCATGAAAATTATGTCGATTTGGTAGATATTCGTCCATTAAAACTGAAAGATTTTGTAAAAAACTAGGATCATGTATATGTAGTCCATAAAGATTGAGAGATTTTGTAAAACATAAAATTTTATTAGATTTTGTAAAACAATAGAATTATGTATTTAGTAAAATTATTCAGACTTGTTTGGTAATAATCCAAAAACTGAGAAATTTTGTAAAACGCCAAAATTGTATTATTTTGAAAAAAAAATTCATATGATGGATAATAATCCACAACATTTGAAAGATGTAGAATTTAAAATTTTGTATTTTGAAAAGTTATATAAATTTGGTGGATAATAATCTATAAAAGTGAGAAATTCTATTAATTTCTTTTTATTTTCACCTTTTATACTCATTTGATATATAATATATTTAAAAACTAAGAATTTCTTAAAACGTTAGATTTTTGTGTTTTCGAGAAAATATTATAATTACATAAACAAAGTCGTTCTTTTCTTTATTTTTATTATGTATACAAACATATCCCCTATATATTAATTCAGAAACTTTTTTAAAGAATAACCTTACTCTCACGTGTTATTTACATGTATGACATGATGATGTGTCATCTCCAGAATATTTTTTAGAAAATATTTGAAATAAGGTTTTGTTTACTAGAATAATTACAAGATATGCCACTCATATATTTACTAACAAATTTATTTAAGTAATAAAGATTTGATATCTAACAATATCCTACTAACTATTTAAAATAGTTAGTTCATGTAATAATATTAAAATTTTCGTTTTTTATTATTTATTTAGAAACCAAAATATCTCTAAGAATATATTACTATTGATAGATAATTATTTAAATATTTAATATAAATAAAAAAGGTAATTTTAAAAATACAAAAATATTTGAATATTAATCTAAGATATATTATTTTGTTGGTGTAGGTTTGAAAATATTTTTTTGGGATTTAATATTATGAATATAATTTTAAATCATCATATGTATTATCATATGATTACAATTAAATATTCACTTAAATATTCATGACTTTTCATTTGGGCTGGAAAAAATGGGTTTAATTCATTTAATAAAACTTTATTCTCCTAATTATACATGATTCATAAATAAATTATTATTAATTAAGTCATAAATTAATTTTATTAACTTTATATTTTATATATATTGAAATCGATATTGTATTTATGTTTCTATTTTTCTCATAAATAACAAATATTTTTTAAGATAATATATAACAAAACTACCTTATATTTTATTAAATTTATAATTATATTTTCTATTATAAAATNAAAAATCTAGTTACAATATTATACTATCACTTGGTAGCCATTCACATTATCATTATTATACAAACCATATATGACTAACACTTGTACAAGGTCGACATAACACAACATTCATTATCATAACATAACACAACATTCAAAGATGGTTTTATTAGCGATCGAAAACTCTGATTAGGGCTCATCGTTGCAGTAATCACATAAGCACTTAACATCATCCTCTCCCCAAACACATTTTCCACCTTTAGCACCTTTGTTCTTACGACATCTTCTGTAGCAAAACGATGGAAATATCTCAGGCGCACAAAAGCTGAAACCAACATCACCACCGTATTCTCTCAAACAGCAGTCGCCATCTTGAGCTTCTATCTCCGGCACATCTATTATAAAACAAGATTAGAATATCACATATCAAATATAGTTAAGTATGTTAAGTTTTATAAGTTTTCAACTTAAAATTAATTGGTAATGAATGGATAAGTCTAATCGTGATCTCAATTCCGATGTGGGATATATAATATTCTCTAATACATCCATTCGATGAGATAATGGCTATAGATCTTAGAATTTCAGACAATGATCAATATACCAAAAAGTAAAACACTTGACATTACTAAGTATCATATTGGAAATCGAGTTCATGTGAGAGCATTTACTCCTCTCATTTATTGAGCGTTTGACTAATGAACCAGTCATTTCTAGCCCATACTAGTTCACAAAAAAAGATCGATAAACAAGTTTTTGGTTTGAATGATTTGAATCGGATTCTGATATTATATTAAGTTGTATGAACTTCTAATTCAAAATCAATTAATAATAAATAAATTCATCAATATCTTTTATATAGTATTTATGAGTCGTTCCAACTTACGATATAAGATAATATTTCCTAATAAAGTGTCAAGAGACTCAAAATAAGTTTGGGTACCAGAGATAACCAAGAAGAAGATGAAAAAGACAAGGAAGATGGAAACTGGTTTTAATGTCTTCGCCATTTTTGTCTCTGTGTTTCTTTCACTTAGGGTTTGTTGATGCATGTGTTGAAGAACATTTGGTGTTACTGCTATTTATCTTCATCTTTAGGACCAAACCGCTTTGCTTTGTGATATAGAAACGAACCATACCAAACTAAACCGGTCGGTCTTAGACTAAATTAATCATGGATAATGTGGCTGCGATGATATAATATTGTTACAGCCATCGATATGGACATTGATACCATCGATAAACAAATACTTTTTAATGTTTTTTTTGTACGAGAAAACTTTTTCTAATTGATACGTAACGTGCTTATAATTTGAGAATATTAGGTTAATATGAACAAAATTATTTATAATTATATATATATATAATATATAATATAAATTGTCATTAATTTTTTTCTTAATAAAAGTATTGAATTGAACGAAAATAAATTTATATTTTTTATATATTACTATAATTTACTCCTAAAATTTTTGATGTTAAATGATAATTAAAAATAAATTTAATCATCTTTGCTTCAAGATTATTCATTCACATGATCATTCATAAGAAAAAAAAACATGAGCTATAATTTAATATGTTCCGAGTTTTAAAATAAAACACCTATGTTTCTCTTTTAATATAGAAGAAGATATTTTGTGAAAAGATATATTCTAAATTTAGTTTAATCGGAGGTTTGTTGGTTAAATTTGTATTGATCTTTTGAAAAAATTATACTTATCTTCAAGTAAATATATTTATCTAACAATTTGATTGAATCTTTCTTGGTTAAAAAATTGTATTTATGTTTTCTAATTATTAATATTTATTTCCTTAAACTACGGAAAATTATTTACTTTAATCGGATTATTTTTGGTTAAAAATTTGTATTAATATTTTTCAAAGGTTTATATTTATCTTCAAACAAATATAATATCTAAAAAATATTTAAACAACCGAAATTTGTTCTAGGATATATTTTTCTTTAAAAAGTTGTTTATCTTCAAGTAAATATATTTATCAAAAAATTTGCTTAAATAATCAAAACAAAATTACTTTGATTGAAATCTTTGTTGATTAATTTTTTTTTTTATGTTTTCTAATTATTAATGTTTATCTTCAAGTAAATATATTTACTAAAAAATTTCCTTAATCAACGGAAAAATATTTACTTTAATTGGATTTGTTTTGATTAAAATTTTGAATTAATCTTTTTAAATTGTTTATATTTATCTTCAAGCCAATATAATAAATAAAAAATATTGAAAAAATATTTTTAGGATTAATTTCGTAAATGTTTTTTAAAAATTATAAGTAAATAATTTGTATTAAGAATATATTGTTTGGCAACACAGATAATAATAATCCATTAAAAATTTAAACATAAATATGTTTGGCAACAGGTTTTAGATATTAATTTTTTTAAATAAAAAAATCTAGAAAAATTGTAGGTTTGACACGTGGCCTCCAATGCTTCTCTTTTAATATATAAGAGTTATGAAGAGTAAAAATATATTATAAACCTAGTTCATGCAATTGTTCCTGCTGAAAAATTATGGTTATTTCATAGGTTTTGTAAAAGATTTTGCAAAAGGTTAAAAAGATATATTTAGTAAAATGATTTGAACGGGTGGATACTAATCTATAAAAATTGAGAGATTTTGTATAACATCATAATTTTGTGTTTCCAGAAATGATGTATATTTTATAGATAATAGTCCCAATGAAAAATTATATTTATTTGGTGGATAACAGTCCATAACACTAATAGATTTTGAAAATGTTAGAATTTTGTAAATTGAGATTTATACTCATTTGGTAGATAACATGCCATAAAACTAAGAGATTTGGTAAAAATGCTAGAATTTTGTATTTTTTGAAATTAAGCTTATGTTATGGATAAATATCCATAAAATGAGAGATTTTGTAAAACGACAAAATTTTATTTTTTTTAAATTACGTTGATTTAGTGGATAAGTATATAACAAGTTAGAAATTATGTAAAGCCATATAAATTTTTGGGACATTTTGCTTATTTCACGGATAATAATCCATAAATGATAGATATTATGATAGAATTTTATATTTTGAGGAATTATGCTAATTTGGTTGATAATAGTTCATATAAACTAAAAGATTTTGTAACCACTAGAATATTTTATTTTATGAAATTATGGTTACTTGGTGGATAATAATCCATAAAACAAAAGGACTTTGTAAAATACTATAATTTTGAATTTTGAAAAATTGTGATGATTTAGTGAATAATAGTCCACAAAAATTACAAACTCTAGAATTTTGTAGGGTTTAGAAAAACATTAGAATTTTGTAGGGATTTTTTAAAATACTAGAATTTTGTATTTGGTGAAATTATTCCAACTTGGTAGATAATAGTCTACAAGAATTGAGAGATTTTGTAAAACGTCATAATTTTATATTTCGGAAAATTACGATCATTTGGTGGATAATAATCCACAAAAATCTAAGGATTTTGTAAAATGTTAGGATTTTTATTCTGTGAAATTATGATGATTTGGTAGATAAGAGTTATGAGATTTTCTAAAATGCTAGAATTTAATTTTAAGAAGTTATGCTCGTTTGATGGATAATAGTCCATAAAAATTAAGCGATTTTCTAAAACAATATAGTTATTTATTTTCGTAAATTATGGTTATTTTTTGGATAATAGTCCATTAAAAATCAAATATTTTGTAAAACATTATAATTTTGTATTTCGGGGAATTATACTGATTTAGTCGAAAATAGTCCACCAAAATTAAGAGATTTTTGAAACATTAAAATTTGTAAGATTGTGTAAAGCATTTGAATTTTAATGAAATTATTCCGATTTGATGGATAATAGTCCAAAAATTTGAGAATTTTTTAAAGCACTATAATTTTTTATTTTGTAAAATTATGCACATTTGGTGGATAATAGTCTACAAAAATTTAAAGATTTTATAAAACGCAAGAATTTTGTATTTTGAGGATTTATGCTGATTTGGTGGATAATAAGTCATAAAACCGATAGATTTTGTAGAACGTTATACTTATGTATCTTGGGATTTATACTCATTTGGTGGATATAGTTCATTAAAAGAGATTTTGTAAAACACTAAAATTTTCTATTTTGAGAAATTATGCTGATTTTGTGGATAATAGTTAACAAAAACTAAATCTTTTTATAAAACACTACAATTTTGTAAGATTTTGGGTCATTATTCTCATTGAGTGGTTAATAGTCCACAAAAACTAAAATACTTTGTAAAACACTATAATTTTGTATTTTGAACAATTATAGTAATTTAAGCCAAATTCATAGATAAATAAACCGTAAATACTTAATTTTCATTATTGTGGGGTTACATATTCTAAATGGCCAAGAAGCATATTGTGACCATCGCCTCCCGTGGGCCGCTACTTCGAACCCACCAAACCCATTAGTATTAGTATGATATTGTCCACTTTGGATCACATGGACCCGCACGACTTTGTTATTAGGTACCACCTCAAAAGGTCTCATATTAATTGATTTGGTCTTCCTTATATATATTAATCAATCTCAGACTAAACTTCCGAATCAACAACTTCCGATCAAAATTCCCGAAAGCTTATAAATCCAAACTGAACTAAATCGAATAACAATGGTAATAATTACATAAACAAAGTCGTACTCTTTTTTTTATTTCGTTCTTTCATATTTCATTATCATAGTATTACTTGGTGGCAATTCACAAATCATTATTATACAAACCATGAAAAAAAACGTATGCAAGGTCGACACAACACAACATTCAACCAAAGTTGCAGAAATCACATAAGCACTTAACTTCAGTCTCTCCCCAAAGGCAAAATCCATTGTGAGCTCCTTGCTCAACGCATTTTGTGTAGCAACGTGGCGGATCAAACACAGGTCTACAAAAATCGTAACCAACATCACCACCGTATTCTCTCAAGCAATACTCTTGAGCTTCTATCTCCGATACATCTATTACAAAACAAAAAGATAAGAGTTACAAAACAAGAATATTGATTCATATCCCTATGATTGTCTTCAATTTTCAGATAAGTTAAAGTTGTATGGATTCCTAACTCAAAACTAATTGACGTAAGATAATATTTCTTAATATGTCCCCTCAAAATAATGGTTCTTGTCTAGTTCATCGTGGTCCAATGGTAAGGATGTGCTCCTTCCTGCCCCGAGGTTGTGAGTTCAAACTCTGCCAGAGGGAACTAATTCATGATGTTTCTGGACACCCCATACGGATATGGGCCATGCTTTAGGGCCCATTTGCATATCCGGAGAGAGGGTCTATCCGTGGGCTGCACCTCCCCTTATGGATTAGTCTGTACATTTCCTTAGGTCTGGGATAACTCTTTTGAATATAGATCTCGGAACTTCGGACAAAAATCGATGAATTTGTTTTGGTTTGCAACGATAATAGATCGGGTTGGATTATGCTCTGATACCAAGTTAAGTTGTATGAGCTTCTTTATGAGTGGATTGACGAATATCATTTATATACGGTTTATGATCATTTCTAACTACCCATGTAAAATATTAATCCCTAATAAATAGTTTTTAAATAAAATATCAAAAAATTGTATAATAAGTTTGCTTACTAGATATAACCAAGAAGATGAGCAAGACAAGGAAGATAGAAATGGAGTTTAATGCCTTCGCCATTTTCTCTCTATGTTTCTCTTTGATATGTGTAAAAGAACACTTGATGTTGCTGCTATTTATATTCATCTTTTAGGACTAAACCGGTTTGCTTACTGATTTAAGAACGAACCATACCAAAACTAGACCACTATGTCTTAAACTAAATTAGATATGGATAATGTGGCTGCGATGATATATTACTATAATATTATTTTTTAAGTGAGTCATTATTATTATATTAAAATAAAAATTATTCGAGTAATTTTGTAGAAAAATAAAAAATATTATTTGAAAGATAGATAATAATTTCTTAAAAACAATAGAGAAATTTATGAATTTTGGAACTAATTTTACCGGACTAAAAACAACTCAACTTATATAAATAATAGGTAAAAATTCGATCAGAAGAATGCAATAAATTTTGAATTTTAGATATTTTAATTTTAATACAACGCTAAAATTATTTTATTTTTATAAGTCGTTACCTAGACCTATTAAAACGGGAATATAATGGTGTCACTGTCATCGATATTGACATTATACTACCAATAAATGAATATTTTTAAAAAATAATAATTTGATACGTATGCTCAGAAGTCACAAGTCTCAGATTATAGACAAAGAGTTGTGACGAGTAAAACATAAATTATAAACCCACGATTTAGTATTTTACTAGGAATTTTTTTTTTTCTTATGTCAGCATTAGGAAATAGTCTTTTTTTTTAGTGAATATATATTTAATATTAAAATGTATTATTTTATATTGAAAGTTAGAAGAGATTATAGATAATATATAATGGATATGAACATTCCCATTTATTGCGGAGAGTCTTTAAACAATCTAAATATTATAGAAAATTATGAATATTTGATAAATAATAATCCAAAAAATCTTTAGAAGTTTGTATTTTGAAAAATTATATTGATTTTGTGGATAATAAACCGTAAAACTAAGATTTTGTAAGATGTTAGAATTTTATATTTTTAGATTTATGCTCATTTGATGGATAATAGACCACAAAAATGAGAGATTTTTAAGAACATTAATTTTCTGTGTTTTGAAAAATTATATTGATATGATGGATAAAAGTCCAGAAAAATAATAGATTTTGTAAAACGCGAGAATTTTAATGTTACGAAATTATGTTGACTTGGTGGATAATATTTCATAAAATTAAGAGATTTTGTACAACCGTATAATATTTTTTATTTTTCGAAATTATGCTTCTTTTATGGATGGTAGTTCACAAAAGAATTTCATTTTAGAGAAATTATACTGATATGATGGATAAAAATCCATAAAGAATGATAGATTTTATAAAACGCAAGAATTTGTATATTATAAAATTATGTTGATTTGGTGGATAACATTCCACAAAATTGAGAGATTTTGTACGGCCCTATAATTTTTTAAAATTTTGCAAAATTATACTCATTTCATGGATAATATTCCACAAAATTATGGGATTTTCTAAAATGCTACATTTGTTTTTTTGAGAAATAATGTTTATTTTGTGGATAATAGTCCATAAGAATTAAAAGATTTTATAAAACACTAAAATTTTGTATTTTGAGAAATTATGCTAATTTAATGGAAAATATTCCCAAATATTGAGATAATTTGTGAAAATTTTAAAATTTATAGGATTTTGTAAAACACTTAAATTTTGTTTTTAGTGAAATAATTCTAATTTGACATATAATTTTTCATAAAACTTTAAAATTTTATAAAATGTTATAATTTGTATCTTGGAAAATTTTGTTGTTTGTAAAAAATAGTCTATAAAATCTAATTTTTATCGTAAAACACTATAATTTTATATCTTAAAATGTATATTCATTTGATGATATAGTCCATAAAACCTGATTAATTTTGTTTAAAAAAAGCTATGTTCGCCATTTTCTCAAGCTTTGTGTTTGTTTGATATGTGTTGAACAAACACTTGACGTTTCTGCTATTTATCTTCATCTTTTAGGACCAAACCGGTTTGCTTTATGATATAGAAACGAACCATAACCAAAACTGAATCATTCGATCTTAGACTAAATTAATTATGGATAATGTGGATGCAATGATATTGACATTGACACCATCAATAAATGATAACATTTTTAAATTTGATATGTAACGTGCTTACAATTCTCAAAGTATAGAAAAAGAGTTGTGACGAGGAAAAGATAAATTATAAACCCAAGATCTAGTACAAAATCTTTATTTGTATTGACTACTATTAAATAATTAAAAATGTTTACAATTTTCAAATTATAGAAAAAGAGTTATGACGAAGAAAATATAAATTATTTTGTTGATATGGAGAAAATTAAACATGCTTACAAGTCTCAAATTATAGAAAAAGAGTTATGACGAAGAAAATATAAATTATTTTGTTGATATGGAAAAAAAATTGTCTTATATACAGATTTTATTCTATATATTTAAATAAAAATTTATTATATTCAATATTAAAATAATCATCATCGATGATGATGTAAGTATAGAAGTAAGAAATTTGTACTTTCGTGATGGGAAATGATTATTTTAAATGTCTTTGATCTTTTTCTTTGTCTCACATCAACTAATATAAATGACAAAATCAGATGTATACCAATTAGGAAAATGTCCATGTGTTGTAAGAGGTTTAATAAAATAAAATGTATTTGATAAAATTTAATCAACCGATCAAATATTTCTGTTAAAGCTATCACTAATCTAGAAACTGATTTTTTTTTAAAAAAAAGATTGATATATTTAATTTGAATTTAAATTTCTATAAATTATGAGCTTTAATAGTAATTAAGTAGAGTTTTGGAATAGTTAAAATTTCAGGAATTTATGTTACATATTGAATTTATGATATTATATATTCAAATATATTACTGTAACTAGAATTATACACGCATTATATGCGGGGTGAGTATTTTTAAACTATAATGTTACGATATTTTAATTTTATAGAGAACTATATTTTAAAAATAAAATATGCAATTAAAAAATAATACTAAATAATTTTCTATAACTTTATTTAATTAAATTTATGTAATTTTATAATATTTTGTTTTATGGATCATGATTTTACCCGTTTATTAACCCGTCTGACCATTGTATTGAAGATAAAAAATTAAATGACTTTTTGATAAAAATTGTTTAAAAAGATATTTATGCTAAAGACATAAATNAAAAAATTAAATGACTTTTTGATAAAAATTGTTTAAAAAGATATTTATGCTAAAGACATAAATCCAATATTAATATAATTTGGTTTATTGTTATATT
>OVAO01001336.1:0-15532 GCA_900406285.1 Biscutella auriculata
ACCCTAATCTAGATCCATAGGAGATTTATCACCCGAGAGGTTCTTGATAGAATTCTCAAATGAATGAATGGGTTGTTAGTCGATTCTTTCCAAGAGATTGTTTAAGTTATCGATTAATTGTTGCATGAAATTTTGTTTAATGCTTTCTAGTACTACTTCATTNTCTAGTTGTGTGAGGGCGAGCTAGTCTAGTTTAGAGATTCCTAGACATACAATAAACCAAAGGTAGTTAGTAAACAATTCTAGCATGAAAACCTCTACCGATTATCAATCCCCTTAATCTATAAGTTTGCTTTTATTTCTGAATTTTCATTTTCTAATTAGTTTATTGCTTTATTTAATTTGCTTAATTAGGATTGTTAGTGACAAACAAATTCCTATTCAACTTAGACTAAGTGAATTCTCTATATTCCTAGTACGTGAATTACTCTCGGATTGGTTCGACATTTTAAACCCTTCTATACTACATTGATTAATAAGAGGCAAAAATCCTTCTTATCAGGGTCGAGACTCGCACAAATCCAGGCAACAAACATAGAGTTAGCTTGGAGCCACCGAGAGTAATCCGGTGAAGATTATGCCGGTTTAACCAGTGAGCCGTTGATGAACCCTGCTTTTGTTTAGCTTGAAGATTGTTCCTAGCTAGCTTCACCCAAAGTTTATAGTTTTCGCCGTTCATCAACACTGGAGTAAGAACTTGATGAGGATGATCCGACAAATGTAGGTAGTAAGGTGATGATGTAATCACATCACTAGTAAATTTAGATGCATCGTCTCCGGTAGTCATGATGCTTCAATGCTGAATAATTGATAGGCAGAGAATCGATAGCTTAGGATCAGAAAATAGGTCAAAGACAGAGCTCTGATACCATGATAAGTTTGATAGAATGTCTTAGCTTTTGTATTCATTAAGAGATTATTATATAGTACATGAGAGAATATTCTCTAGGTTTAGATAATCATAAATCGATCTTAGTATCTAGGAGAGAATTGAGAACCTCTGTAACAATATCGTTGTCAGAATTTTGAGCTTTACGAGTGGTACAATGAGATTAGTTTGTTGGAACCAACAAATTTTTACTTCGGTCCAGAGCAGTACATAAAGTACTGCAAGATTGGATCGAGGTGTCACATTCAAGACATTGTTCAGCTGGTAAAATATGAAGGGCTGCAAGAATGGTTCACAACCCATCCCCATTTTCGGCATATTTTCCACATGCCATAGGAGTTGAACATGAAGCTCATGGGGATGTGGATGTTGTTCCTTCACCTATATAGGATCGATCATAATGATATTGTGTGGTTTGTGGTGAATGGAGTCTCGTACGGTACTCCATCAGAGAACATGGGTTGTTGTTTGGCTTGAATTGCCACCAATATCCGAGCAACTACACATAGTTGAGAGTTAGGGAATAAGGAGATTACAGTTTGGTGTTGAGGGTTTTGAAGAGGAAAAAGAAGATTACGATGTCGGATGTGGAAGAGGAAGTTCGGACCTTGAGGAACAATACAGACAAGAGGAAGATGGTTGTCTTGTTATTCTTGTGCAAGGTTATTAAGGCGAAATATAAGTTGGCGACATCCATAGACCTATTCTTGCTTAAGGTCGTCGATAATTATGAACTGTGTAGAACTTTCCCATGGGGGAGATACACATTCCACAACTTGTTGGAGGAGGTGAAGAGTATTGATAATAAGCTCAAATAAGGGGTGGTGAAAGAGGCTCACTCCTAGACTTTTCTAGTTTTGTTTTTCCTCTCGAGGTATGTTACACTGTTAATGTTTGAAGTGACTGTTTTGAGTTCAATTTTTTATAAGAACTTGTTTGGGTTTTCATCTGAACCGTAGGTTTTTGCATTTGAGTGTGTTCATGTCCTTGGAACCAAATTCCGTGAAGATGTATGCGGGGCAGATTAGTATTGTCCGAGGCTATGTAAGCATCGGTTGGTCGAGACCAACATGAAGGGATATCCACTCCATGACTTCAACTTGGAACTTGGATCAACGAAGGATATCATCAGCATCCTAGAGGCCGACGTGTACGAGAGAGAGCTTATGGAACACATCATGGATCCCAACTCCGATGGAGTGGAACATATTACCGATGATATGGTACGTGGATGGGTGGAACATAACGGAGAACGTATATGTTGGAGCTGCCTCTTTTAGTCATGCACCAGAAGGTGATAATGCAGAAGGAGATCTTGGTGCCAGTGTCACGATCGCAGGTTTTGTGCATATGGTTGTCGAGATCGTGAAATATGTTGTTGCGTTGAGCGAGAAGGTCGATGGGAAGTTCGAGACCGTGTTCCAGAAGCATGAAGATCATCACCTCCGATTACAAGACTGTGAGAGCTTCATGAGAGAGGGGCGGATGTGAATTGTACTGTATACTGGTGGAGGAGCCCTCGGTTTCAGTAGGTTTAATGCACCATCCCCGGACAGAGTTGATCACGAGTCGAAGGAGACCCACCCCCCCAAAAAAGAGGAGAGGGAGACCGAAAAAAGCTCAAGTCTAAAGCGGATATAGTAAGAAATGAATTTGTTCAAAATTTTATGTTATGTTATGAACGTTGAATGTTTTGTTAAGAACTTTTGTTATGAATATTTCAAATGTTTTGTTATGAAGTTTTGTTCTGAATATTATATTTTGAAATGCATGGAAATTTATATAGAACTTACGTAATGCATGTAAATTTGGACAACTAGACAACTATTAAATACATTGAAAATTAGACAACTAGACAACTTATGAAATGCATGGAAATTTAAACAAATATTGGAAGTTTCATTTCCGTAATGATGATACAAACCGTGTACAACTGGACAACTATTGTCGTCTCTAATGAAGGGATGCAAGTGATGTCATCGTGTTAGTCGGCATCTGTAATCGGACAACTAGAAAATTAATGAAGGGTTGCAAGTGATGTCATCGTGTTAGTTTGCGTTATTCAAGATATGTTAATGATACAAAACGTGTGAAAATATATGTTTTAAAATTATTTTAAAATTAGATCAAATAATTTAAACGAAACTTAAGATTAATAAACAGGAATAAACAAGTATTAAAATAAAAGAGTTCAAGAAAGATCTAAACATCAACGACTGAATTACTATATTTGACTGGAATAGGAATAAAGAAGTCTTAAAATAAAATAGTTCAAGAAATATCTAACAAGAAATTAAACAATTCGAGATATACTAGGGATTAATCAAGAGATCACATTCTATGATCAAATTCTCAAGGATTGTTGGAGAGGAGAAGAACAAGTTCCCGGTACCAGAAACTGGCTTGACACACGGGACGTTCCAGACCGACGACTTTCAATGTTTCTACTCAATCATACACTAACCTTAAAAAAAGCTAAGTATCGGTGACGTTTTCACATTCGCTAGGGTCATGCACGTATCCGGTTAAGAGCTCTATCGCCGTAAGTCCACTTCTCCAAACAACGAGATCTGAAATCCTAAAGCGTTGCACCTCTCGGATTGTCTTTGACAGCCTCGGTCGCATAACATTAGCCAGAAACTCATAACATTCTCTTTTCCGTTCCTCGCCTACACATATTAACCAAACAATATATTGTGATGTAAGAGGACCTATATTAGTAGCGCGAGTTAATTCAACCAATCCTTTCGCTCATTTTGTTCCCTTATTCTTGCATCAAAGTAATGGCATAATCCTTTGCGGTACAGAGCTTCAACATTTCCATTCCTTCTAAGTTTCTTCATAAACCGCTTATATTTTCCTTTGGCTGCAGGGCCATCAACCCAAGGATAAAACCGAAGTTCCTCCAAAGAACATTCGCCTAGAACTTTTTCAGATTCGAACTACGCATTAAACACCGTACAAAACATACCTAGACTTAATGTATGACGAACTGATGCTTTGGAGACACGAACATTGATATCATTGAAAAGGTGGTCAGGTAAATTAGGATGTTTTTTCTTTCCATCTTCAACTATATTTTCCACTCTCTTTACGTATTTACTGCAAATTCCTTCTGTCTCTACGTGTTTCTTTCTTGAAGAAGACAACTTAATAAAGAGAGGGAAGAGGTTCAGTTAGGTTTAATGACTATGCAATTAATGAAAATGAGGCTAATTTAATTGATGTGACAGAAAACTCAACTACTACGTTTGACCGAGTTATACTGTGTTAAGTTCTCATGGATCATTTGCCATCTAGGCTTTTTTAAAATTATATACCAGAGTTCAGACATACATAATACGACCATATAATATGAAAAATGGCAATTGTACTATAGGACAACAAGAGAACTTAGGACAGCTGAAATCTCATAACTAGCATAACAAGCAAAACGACAATTGCAACATCTAAGAACTTCCTCTCTACACGGGTTTTCTTCTTGTCCTTCAGCAGTAGATTTGCAATGTTGTCATGAACGGTATGTTCACATTTGAGTCGCACCATTTCATATTTCAACTTCGTGTTTTTCTTTATGAGGTCTTGGATTTTGTCAATTTTTTCGTCCATGACTTGGATTTCTTCTTGTGCAGCATCATCCCACCACTTAATAGTATGATGTTCACCACCACTCTACACAATTTAGAACTTTATAATATTACAAACCCAAGACTAAATAAATCAAACACACACCAAAAATCTTACCTCACGTGACTTGCAGGTGACATACACTCTCCTAGGTTTTTCTGGATCGGTGTAGCATACCATCTTCTCCATATGATCACCAGAGTAGCAGTTCATACGCAGTCCGTATTTGAATTCTTCAATGAGGGCAAAATATAGGGGTTGATCCGAAGAATCGCTCGTAACATGACTGAATCTTCACATCTCTCCCTCTCAAACTCTTTATGATGATCTCTCTATTTATCTCTCTCGATCTCTCTGTTCCTCCCTCTTGATCTCTCTGTCTATGATCAAATGATGGAGCGTAACAAAGAGAAAAAGGTAGGAGGGCGCTCAAAAATTGAAAAATAATCATAAATCGCTTAAAATTGAAATTTCTCGTCGGCGGAAACGTGAAATTTTTTTAAAAATAAAAAAACTGAACATAGTTCTCCCCCAAGAAACTAGTAGTTTTAGATCCTTCGTAGTTGTCTTTTGACTATTTGAAGAAATCTTTAGTTGAACTTACTTATAATCTTTTAATTTTTAATTGTTCATATGATTTTACTATTTTAATTTGTAATCATGAATTCTAATGTTCATGTATTACAAAAAAATCATAATCAAATAATTCAAAGGTTTTCCATCATTATAGCCATCAAGATGGTATAAGGTTTTATATAATGTCAAAGGTTGTCTACGAGAAACCAAAAACAAAAATCATTATTTCATAAAACTTTATTGTAATCATCATTCACGTATTCATAAAACTTTAATATAATCATCATTCGAATTCATAAGTAACCTTTAATGTAATCATAAATTATTTTGATATTTGGTTTAATTACCCTCATATTCCCTCAAATATGGGACCCAAATATGTAATTACATTTAAAAAATTTTGGTGCTTTTATTAAAAATCTTTTTTTAATTAGATATCCTTTTTGAACGAAAAACAGAAATCGAATGGATAAATGAAGTGGCGTACTACTTGTACTTTACATGTACTTTACTTGTACTTGCGACATTGAGGTGATTGACATAATTGAGAACTTAAGGGGAGAACTCAAATGTGATTGGGATGACTTTAGTGGTCTTCAAGAATTCTAGCAAATCTGATTGGGCCTATTTTAACAAATTAAACTTAAAATCATTTGGGCCTATTTTAAAAAATCTGATTGCTAAATCTCACTTGTTCTCGGTGTAAGTCAATTGTTTCACAGACATACAAATCATCATAGAGACACCTCAAATCACATACAAACTTAGTCTATCAAAATCACCACAAAGACATACAAATCACCACAACTAACATACAAACATAGTCTACTCAGATCACAACAACTCACATACAAAAAATAGTCTACTTAAATCACCACAAATCACATATAAACATATAATGTTTTCCATAGAGACATTTCAGCGATTGTTCCCATACAAATCACCACAAATCACATATAGACATAGTCTAATCACACACAATTGTTACCTTGAATAATAGAAATAGGAGTTGATACTCGTGGCAGGACATACCTGTTAGTATTCTTTCGATGGGATTCCCCAACGGATGGAAATCGTTGTTCTTAATTACGACCTGGTGTTATTATACAACTTGATGGTAAGGCAACCAACTGTTTTATTTCCTCGGGAATTTCCCACATACTCTCATGCAACACACAACAAATGGATATGGTATATGCCGACGCCCACTCTTGGCCGAATAATATTTCGTGCACAAGTTATAGGGTGAGAAAACTTTTCTTCCTCATCTTATGCATGGTTGCGGTAATTGCATGGACACATGGATACTTGTCTATATCCGAACCCCTGCAAGCACAAGATAATCTACTCAAATACACCAAAAAGTTAATCTCATCCAATTCGACCACATTGTACTCAAGTCGTAGTTGTTGATCTCATACACAGTCAAGTTTGGTGTGAGTGCACAAGAATTGCGTGTCTAAGTTGTACATGTTTCCTTCAAAATAGCACATCGTTAACTTGTTGGGGGGTCACTTTACCATGTAGATACTCATGGGCTTTTTGGGCCACCTAGTACTGAATTCCTCATACCCTTTCGCCCATTCAGTCACAATATAAGCATGATCACACCAGATGAATTTAGCGGCAAGTTGATCTTTGTTGGCCTTCTCTCGGACTACACCTCTCAGGTTTTGGGACATATGTCATATACAGTAACCATGTTTGGAGAGGGAATAAACCAAGTGTATTGCTCTTATGATACTAGGGTGTTTGTCGCTCCTAAAAACTAATTGAGGATCATCCATGACGGTTTTCATCATGGTTAAAAACCACTCCCAACTATCATTATTCTCGCTATCAATCACGACAAACGCAATGGGGGTAATGGTGACGATTAGGATCCTAAGTCGTGGCAAAAACAAGTTGTCCGCCATATCCAAACTTTAGAAATGTAGCATCCACGACGATGACTTTCCTCATTATAAGAAACCATTCAATGCTTGCGCCGAAACCTATGAATAAGTACTTGAACTTGTTCTCTCCATCTAACAAAACCCTCGTAATACTTCCTTTATTCGCTTGCTCCAACATGTACAAATACAGATACAACATTTTGTAACCTTTTTCGGGATCGCCCCGCACCTCACTAACAACAAGTCTTTTACCTCTCAAGGCGGCGTCGTACGAGAGATTTGTACCAAGTGCCTCTTGAACCATTGTCCTGATAAGGCTGGAGTCGTGTCGTATTGCCCCGCTAAGGTCTCGTGCAAAACAAATGCTACAAGTCGTGGGGGTGCATTTCTTTCGATTACTGCTTGAACTCGAAGCCATCCAAGAGCACATATGCATCTTTTTGTACACTCTGATACTAAAATATTGGGAATTTTTAATTTTTACAGTTCTTATATACCATGTGCAACCTTGGCTATATTGGGCACAACGTAGCATAACTCGCGATATATCCGACTTATAAGTGGTAAACCAGAAACAACTTTTATGTGCAGCTGTCTCAACCAAATCAAGCAATGCCTCTTTAGAACGTATTTTTTTACTTCGTTCAATACTTAAAACATCTTCTCATTCGAACTGACTTACTTCCAAAGGCTTAGGTAGTGAAACATCAACATGATCATCTTCGTTGTTATCCATACAAAAATCCGCATCCTCAGTCTCCGACTCTTGAATATTCGGCTAAGTAAATTCATGACTCGATTCTTGAATAATCAGCTCAGTAACTCCATGTCTCGATTTGCCCACTCCGTAAATAGTTAGGATTTTGCAATTACCTACATCAACATCCTCACAATCTTTGTCATTTCCATCCACCCCCTCATAATTAACGCCAACAGAGCTTCCTCGCCCAATTCTTGAAATTCGTCCACTCGTTATACAATTATCCTTGTCACATTCCTTGGCTTTGATTACCTCCACATTCAACACACTCCTATGCCCTTTTTATCAATTGTCATTAGGTAAGCATAAACATCCTCATCGTCAACAAATACTAGCTCTCCCTCATGAGTTTCTAACGTCGTCGGAAAGTAACTCAATCTCATGTGAGAGTTACCTTCACTATCTATCCCAATCTTTCTACTTATTTTATTTACTACTGTAGAGTAAGTTATCTGATCCAACGGTGTTTTCATAAATGTTATAGCGTAAAACTTTCCTTCATAACGAATATATATGTTGTTGCTCATTGTGCTCAATGTTTATTGAAATATACAAAATACGCAATTAGGTTGTAACATATCATCGCTAAGTTGTATCAGTTGTTTAGTTATCCAGTTTTCTAATATTCCTAGTTCCTAACAGTTTTCCAATTGTCTTGTTGTCCCCACATTTCATTCCTCATTTATAATAGTTAAATCTTAATATGAATCTTACTTCCTTCTAGTTTGTATCTCCCTTTTCTTTCCATTTTCGATCTTCTTTTTCCAATTTTTTAAAAAATTACCTGTAATTTCCTGGTTTGATCTCAAGAATGTATACGAAAAACGTATCAAAAACGTATATGATGTGGAGGGGGTGGGTGAGAGGAACGTATAAGCTTGATTTTAGGGCGGTCGAGCTAGGGAAAAGCTATGTTGGACTCGGCGCTGTTAGAGCTTTGATGTTCTAGCTCGACGAGATATTATGAAAATTATGGGAAATTACCAATCCCAAATAAGTTCTTTCAACTCATAACCGGGTCAGAATTAATGGTAATTAATGTGTGTGTCGGGCGGGTTGGTGAGAGTGAGTGGTGATGGGAAGCTTCTTTTATTTTTTTAATAATTATTCATTAAAGGGATAAAGAGCGGCTCTAAGTTATCTCTAAGTTGTACTAGTTTTCCATTTTCATTCCAACACAACATCTCTAAGTTGTACCAGTTATCCAATTGTCATTTGACTTACATATCAAAAAGGTAATTTTCTGGTCGTAAAATTGAGAAATTTTTCCTCAAGAATGGTTATAGAAAGGTATATATTTTGAGGGGACGATTGAGCAAAACGTATAAACCCGATTATGGTTCGGTCGGGCTCGGTCAAGATGTTGTTCGAGCTTTGCTTTTGCGTTTTAGCTCAACAAAATCGGCGAAATTATGAAAATTCTAGAAAATTAACTCAGTTATAATTGGGTCAGGATTAAATGATAATTATGTGGGTTGGTGAGATTGAGTGGTAATGAGAAGTTTTCTTTTATTTTTAAATTAATTATTCATTAAAAGAAGGAGAATTTTTTGTAATTGTATTTTTTTTTGTCAAAGATGATATATATATATGAAGTGAAACAGGTACATTACAGACATGAGTTAACATAAGTTCCAAGAGATAGAAAGAGGTAAAGAGAAAATTCTTGCATTTTTTGCAAGCATATCAGCATGTAAATTTAGATCCCTTTTGATGAAATGAAACGTGTATCTCTTGGTTGATGACAAGCGAACTATGTCTTGCAATTGGAACTTGAGTGGATGATTTCTGAAGTGATCTTTGTGCCGAGAATTAAAGTCCGCTAACCAGTCATGCACCTGTTTAGAGTCCATATGGAAAGCAACATTATTGTACCTTAGTGATGAGAGATGCTGAACAGCATTTAACATAGCCTTGGTCTCTGCTTCGACCGGATTGGCTGTTGCTGCTAGACTACCTCTACTCCAAGAAACAACTTTGTTTTGATTTTTCAGTAAAATCCATGCTACTCCAATGTTCTCAGTATTGGACTTCCAGGAAGCATCTAAAAAACATGTATAAAAGTCATTCGATGGAGATACTAACCTTCCATCTGGAGGATGAAATTGCGGACCATGTCAAGGTGCAGGGGAAGAAGAAATGACAGCCGGTTGTTGATCTGAAATTGATATTTCATTTGCTGAGTTCCAAGCTAGAGATTCCGAGATTGATTTGTTGATTATATTTGGGATGCTCCATCTTTGATTCTCAAACACAATGCTATTTCTTGTTTTCCATAAATTCCATAATAGGAATGGCCAGTCATTGCATTTAGATGCTCTTTTTTCCTGCAAAATAGCAGCAATATTATCCATTGATAAGAAAAGCATCAATATTCCTAACGGGGCCAGTTCGCACACCTCTTTAGCAAACCTACAATGATAGAGACAGTGAATAGCTGTTTCTGAAAATTCACCACATCTAGGACAAGTATCATCAGCAGTTAATTTTCTAATCTTAAGATTGTTCATTACTGGAAGCGCATTGTGTAAAGACTTCCAGATAAAGAACTTGATCTTTTGAGGACAGTTTAGATTCCATATAAAATGTGATGCCTGTTTTGGAACTTGTATATGATGATAATTATTTGACTGAGACTCTGCATCTTGGTTAGCTTTAGAAATAGCATAACCAGATTTTACAGTGTAGAGTCCCATTCGTGTTCCTGTCCAACATGGGAAGTCTGAGTTTGCTTGCTGATTCGGCGTATAACGTAAGATGATTTGAATGTCTTATGGTGCAATTAGTTGATTGAGAAATGGTATGTTCCAAGCACCTGAATAAGTAAAAAGGTCAGCAACTTTAAGAGAAGGGTGGGTAATCTTACCAGGACCCGTTGGAGGACGGTATGATATATTATCATCTGTGATCCATTTGTCACTCCAAACCGATATTGTTTTTCCATCTCCTAATATCCATCTGAGTCTTTGTGATAGTAAATTCCTTCCCTCTAATAAACTACGCCAACCAAAGCTTGGTCTGTGACCCAATTTTGCCGAAAAGAAATCACTCTTCGAGAAATATTTGGCTTTTAGAACTCGTGAGTATGTAAAATTAGGCCTCTGTAATAAGTTCCAAGATTGCTTAGCCAATAGTGCCACATTAAAGCATCTAATGTCTCTTATTCCTAATCCTCCTTCTGATCGAGATCTTGTAATATTATTCCATGATGTCCAAGCCATTCCCTTCTTATCCGTTGTACTTGTCCACCAAAAGTGTTAGATAGCCTGAGTGATTTTATCAGATATAGTTTTAGGCATAAGAAAACAAGTCATGGCATAAGTAGGAAGAGACAATAAAACTGATTTAATTAAAACTTCCCTTCCTGCAGTAGATAAAAACTTTGTATTCCATGTTGCTATCTTTTGCTTTACCCTTTGAACCAAATAGGAGAATGAATTCGTTCTATTTCTACTAATAATATCTGGAAGACAAAGATATTTCCCAAACCCTCCTACTTTTTGGATGTTCAACACATTTTGTACCTCAGATCTAAGTTGCAATGGTGTACCTTTACTGAAGAATAGAGCTGATTTCTGAGGATTTACTCTTTGTCCTCATAACTCACCATAAGTTTGTAACAAAAGATTAATGTTCTCACAATCTTGTAAGGTTGCACGAGCAAACATAAGGGAGTCATCTGCGAATAAAAGATGTGTAAGGGTTGGAGCCTTTCTGCAAATCCTAAAACCATGTATAAGATTAGTATTTTTGTAATGGTTTATAATAGCAGTAAGACCCTCAGTACACAAAATATAGATATAAGGAGACAAGGGGTCTCCTTGACGAATACCACGAGTAGGAACTATATTACCTACCGGTTTACCATTAACAAGAATTGAATAGGATGCAGAGCTTAAACATCTAAATATCAAGTTCTTCCAATGGTCTGAAAAACCCAAACGAGACATGATTTCCCTGATAAAAGGCCATTCTAATTTATCAAAAGCTTTAGTAATATCTAGTTTAAGAGCTAAGCTATTTGTTTTGCAGTTTTTAGATTGGAGAGAATGCATGGCCTCATGAGCTAACAAGATGTTCTCAGAAATTTGTCTTCCTGGGATAAAAGCAGTTTGAGAATCCGAAACCAGATTAGACAACCAAGGTTTGAGCCTATTAGCTAAGATTTTAGATATTATCTTATAGGAAACATTACAAAGACTAATAGGTCTATAATCTTTTAAATGCTGAGGATGCTGAGTTTTAGGGATCAAGGTTATATAAGTGTAATTCATGTTTGGGTTTAAGTCTGAAGTACAGAAAAAGATCGAATTGAGGCAGACAGACCTTATTTTATGATGTCCCAGTGTTGTTGATAGAAAGCTGGTGAGAGTCCATCGGGCCCTGGTGATTTGTCTAGAAACATACTGAAGACTGCATCTTTAATTTCCTCATCTGCAACAGCTTTGATTAGATCTGCATTCATATCATTAGAAACAGATGAACATAAACCATTTAAATGAGAGTAATCATGAGTATTATTATCAGAGGTATATAATGGTTGGAAATAAGAAATCATTGTACGCTCAATATCCTGCTGCTTTGTATAGATCCTACCCATGTCATCCTGAATTGAAGAAATTCTATTTCGAATACGCCTTTGACGAGTTTTAGCATGGAAGTAAGCTGTGTTGCGATCTCCAGCTTTCAACCAGTGAACTCTGCTTTTTATTCTCCAATAAGACTCTTCTTTGTTAGCAACTTGGAGAATCGATTTCTTTAAATCAGTGACAAGATTACAGTCAATGCATTGTTCTTTTAATGCAGATTGAAGACGAGAGCTAAGAGAATTCATATTCTGATGCTTTTCCTTAGACATATTTCTGTTCCAATTGCCCAATTCAGACGCTGTCTGAGATAAGGTAGACAAAGATCTGAAGATGAGGGATGATCATTTAGCTTTCCAAACTCAGTAGCAATAATATGTTTAACAGACTCTTCATTCTTCCAGTTTGGTTGATAGTAAAATGGCCTTGGAGAATTTTGATGACTTCCTCCAGTATTCAACAAAAGAGGTTTATGATCTGACCCTTGCCAATCTAAGAACATTCCTTGAGCTTTAGGAAATAAATCGAACCAGTTTGTTGTCGCCATTGCTCTATCTATTCTTGATTTGACCATAAAGTCATAGCGATGCCCATACCAAGAGAAAATACCTCCACTTATATGCATATCATGAAGACCAGAATTTTTGCAGAAATTATTGAAAAATCGAAATGATCCATCAGAGCGAACTGGACCTCCCTCTTTTTCACTATTATTTCTGATCTCATTAAAATCTCCGAGGACTAATCTTGGATAACTATCATTGTTGATGTCCTTGGCCAGCTTAAACCATAGACGTTGTCTTGCTCTCTTATCTGAAGGTCCATAAACATAAGAAACTACAAAAGGCGAAGAAGCTGAAGAAACTAAACAGTCTATCCGGTTACTATGTACATTCAGGATTTGAAGCTGAACAGAATCCTGCCAAAAAATGGCTAAACCTCCTTGCAAACCCTTCGGAGGAGCCAGAACCGAGTTGGAGAAACCTAAATCTGAGCAAACTTTAGAAACTGTATTCACATTATTCTTCGATTCTGAAAGAAGCATTAATTCAGGAGTATAGATGCAATTCAACTCCCGAAGTCTTCGAATTGTCAAGGGGCTTCCTAAACCTTGACAATTCCAGTGGAGATAACTCATGGAGGGTTGGGTGGCTTAGGGAAAACCACCATACCTTCATTGTTAAGTTGATCTTCATATGAATGACGAGGAGTCTTCTGCTTGCTAGTACCAGCCTCTTCCTCTATAACCTGATTAAGCTTTCTCTTTGAACCTCTATCAATAGCTACTTTTTCATCTAACAGATTATGATTAGGAGCTGAAGAAGATGCATCCGCAACATTAGAAGCAATCGTTTCCATATTTTCCACTTGAACAACAGGGATTGGCTCATCTGCATTAATAAGAGGTTCTGGAGGGATTGGGACTGATGGGCAGAGATCAACCGAATGACTTAAACACCCACAGCACGTACATAATTTCCGAAGACCATCAAACTTAAAGTCTAACTCCACCGTATCCTCTAGAATATCAAGGCTCATTCTAAACGTAAGATTATGCTCTATGTTAAACTGAACCTTGACCCAAACTTCTGCTGATCTGCTCGAAGAAGGCTGAAAAATCAGAGCCTCATCAACTTTGCCTAAATTCGAACCAATACTCTTGACTAGATTATGTCTTCGATAAACGTTTGGGAGACGCTCTATTAAAACCCAAAATGGAATCCTCTTTAGAAAAGTTGGCAAATTCCTGTTAATCCAGCGATCCAACACCACCATCCAACCTTTGAAATTGTATGGTTGATTTTCTAGAACAGTTAGAGGATGGTGTTCTGACTGGAAATAGAAATTTATGCTCCCTTCGTCGTTCGTCTGAGCTTCTACGTTTCCCGCAAGATGCCAAGCCTGAGGAAGCGTATTTCTCATGGCTATAGGATTTTGATGCAAAGGATTAAGACCTTTAGCAACCAAACATAGTGTGTGATCTCTCTGAAAAACCTTCGTAGCATCTGAGTGAATCTTCCAAGGTTTTTTTGATGCTCCAATTGACAAACCTTGAAAGGATTTCCATATATCACGAGACCCCATTGATGAAGAAGGAAAGAAAACACCAGATTTGAGACTGGTAAAGCAAGATTGAAGATAGAAATTTGAAAACCCTAGAAGGGTAAAAGATGGAACTTTATCGCTTTCTTTATCGCCCAAGCGGCAACAAAACGACAAAAACTTCGCACCGGAAATACAGCTTTTGTAATTGTATATCTCGTTAAAAGAGAGAGACATTCAGCTAAATGCGATGATATTTCATTTTAAAAAACTTATAAAAATTACATTTCAGCTATCTACTCACAAGCGTTTAATGAATCTAAGACCATGTACATTAGGAGTTCTTGTTTAAGAACTCTTAATCATTATTATAATATTATCTTTCCAAATCTCAATCAACTATAAACTCTCTTCATTTTTATTTTTTTCTTCTCTCATTGGTGATTCTTAAATAAGAGCTCTTAGCCAAATTAATAGAAGATGAAAACAAGTTGGAGATTTCGTTAAAGAAAGAAATGGGATTTCATTAACTGATAATGAAGATTGTTAAGGAGGAGGAGAGTGAGGAGTTATCAAACAAATTGTGAGATCAATATAGGGCCAACAATATATGACATTTTGATTCTGAGTTCTCATAGAAAATGGCACAAAAAAGAAGAAAAGTAAAAAACTAGAGAGTTTTGTGAATCAAGAGGGAAACAAAAAGAAAGCAAGTAGATGCTCACTCTACGTGAAACTCTCTAAATACCCATTAACTTCCTCTTGTTTTATCATATATCATTCGATGATAAATTGAATAACTCCAGCACCAACAATCTTTCCCCCTTCTCTGATTGCAAACCTCATTCCTTGTTCACAAGCAACCGGCACAATAAGCTCAACCACAATCTTCAGTCTATCACCAGGCATAACCATCTTCGACTCTTCATCTTTGTCATTCATAATCTTTGTCACTTTTACCTGTAACATCAGTCGTCCTCATGTAGAACTGAGGCATGTAACCTGCAAAGAATGGAGAATGCCTTCCACCTTCTTCTTTCTTCAACACATACACAATCGCTTCAAACTTGGTATGTGGAATAATCGATCCTGGCTTAGTTAAAACCATACCTCTCTGAATATCAGCCTTTTGAATACCTCTAAGCAACAATCCTAC
>OVAO01001337.1:0-15529 GCA_900406285.1 Biscutella auriculata
TAAGATCTAAGCTTAAAATTAAAGAAGAGATTAAACAGAAATTTAGATTAAACTTAAGGCTGATTACAAACTTAAAAATAGAGTTCACCAAAAAGGTAAAACCCAAAGGAGAGATTCTCCACTAAAACATCTTTCAAACTTGCCAAAAATGGCAAAGAAATGAGGTTTATATAGAGAGAAAATTAAGGTAAAACGAGCTAGGGGTAGATCAGTCTTTTGGCAATTCTCAGATGCAATATCGGCCAAGGAGAGGTCGATATTGGTCTTGGGGTGACCGATATTGGAGCATCGACCAAGGCATGGTCGGTGCTGGTTCTGCTCTGGTCGATGTCCGAATATCGGCCAGGTGGTGGCCGATATTGATTGTGCACTGGCCGATATTGAGGCCTGGACCACTGCCTGGTCGATATTCTCTGCATTGTGGTCGATATTCGGCTTGTTTGACTTCCAAATATGACTCGTTCTTGCCTGTTTTAGTCATTTATTGTACCCGAATGATGCACGATTATCCTAAACACCTAGAAATGCAATATGTACATGAATGCAATCCTAAAAAACTCTAAAACAGCCGAGAATGTACAATACCGAGGAAAAGATTGTACTAAAATAAGGATAAAAACCGAGCATATCAATGAGCTTGCCAATGAATACATCAAAGATTTCGCTCAAGATGACTTTTTGCAGAAGGCTCTTAGCGAAAACAAAAATGAAGATGAAGTGGATGGAGCCCAAATTGGTAGCTTGCAAAGGATACTAGATTCTCATAAGGCCCTACTCAAAGACACCAGATTCACAGAGCTAAAACATGATGGAGATGCTAATATGTCCCCCATGGGAGATGATAACGAGAATGACTTGAGAAAATACAATGTGGAGGACGATTGAAGTGAGCTAAAGGCACCCAAGGTTGAGCCAAAACCCCTCTATAAAAGGCTCATGTATGTTTTCTTAGGAACAAACTCAACATATCTTGTTATTGTGAATGATGTATTAGATGATAGTGAGATTGATTGCTTGGTTATTGAACTGAAATGTTTTAGGAAGGCAATTGGCAATTCTTTAGATGATATCAAATGCATTTCTCCATCTTTATGCATGTACAAAATTCACTTGGAAAACGAATTTTTATCTTCAATTGAGCATCAAAGAAGATTAAACCCCAACTTAAAAGAAGTAGTGAAAAATGTAAATTTGAAACTCTTAGATGTTGGAATCATATTCCCTATCTAAGTTAGTAATTGGATCTCTCCTGTGCATGTTGTTCCAAAGAAGGGTGGGATCACCGTTATTAAGAACGATAATAATGAGCTGATTCCCACCAGAACCATAACTGGAGACATGATGTGCATTCATTATAGGAAACTAAATGTTGCAACAAGAAAATACCATTTCCTTCTTCCCTTCATTGACCAAATGTTATAACGTTTAGCAAATCACCCATACTATTGCTTCTTGGATGGATATTCTGGATTCTTCCAAATACCCCTTCATCCCAATGACCAAGAAAAAACCACTTTCACATGCCCTTATGGTACCTTCGCTTATCGGAGAATGCCGTTTGGCCTATGTAATGCCCCAACTACATTTCAACGCTGTATGATATCTATCTTCTCAGATTTTATCGAAAATGTAGTAGAAGCTTTATGGATAATTTTTGGTGCAAGGTTCTTCTTTTGCCTTGTGTTTGTCTAATTTGTGCAAGGTACTAAAACGTTATAAAGAGACAAACCTTGTTCTGAATTGGGAGAAGTGCCACTTCATGGATAGAGATGGGATTGTTTTGGGTGACAAGGTATCAGAAAAGGGAATTGAGGTTGATAAGGCTAAGATCGAAGTAATGACCAATCTTGGACCTCCAAATTTGGTCAAGGGCATCATAAGTTTCTTGCGTCATGCAGGATTCTACAGAAGGTTCATTAAGGGTTTCTTTAAGTTTACTAGACCTTTGACAAGATTCTCTGCAAAGAAGTAGAGTTTCACTTTGATGATGAGTGCATGTATGCTTTCAACAAGATAAAAAAGAGCTAGTCAGCACCCCTATTGTACAGCCATCAGATTGGACACTCCCCTTTGATATAATGTGTGATGCAAGTGATTCTGCAGTGGGAGCAGTTCTTGGACAAAGGAAAGACAAAAAGCTTCATGTCATATACTATACAAGCAAGACTATGGATGAAGCCCAAATTAAGTATGCCTCCACAGAAAAGGAGCTGCTAGCATCTTTGCTTTTGAGAAGTTCAGGTCTTACTAAGTGGGATCCAAAGTCATTGTGTTCACTAATCATGTTGCACTGAGACATCTATTAGCCAAGAAAGATGCCAAGCCAAGGCTCCTTAGATGGATTCTCCTACTTCAAGAATTCAATTTGGAAATCAAGCACAAAAATGGAATTGAAAATGGAGTAGCAAACCATCTTTCTAGACTAAGGGTCTATGATGTCATGCCCATTGATGACACGCTACCCAAGGAACAACTTATGGCAGTTGGCACTCTTGATGCTATACAAGGAGCTACAAGAGTAGGATTTGATCTAGGTGTTCTGTCTGTGTCACGGGTAAAGGAGCCTTGGTATGCGGATATTGTAAACTACCTTGAGTGTGGAAGAGAACCACCAAAAAGTGATAAGTATCAAAAGGAGAAGTTCCTCCGAGATGTGAAGAGATTATATTGGGATGAGCCATATTTGTATACATTGAGTAAAGATGGGATGTACAAAAGGTGTGTTGCTGAGGAAGAAGTTGAAGGAATCTGGACACACTGTCATAGTTCAACTTATGGAGGTCATTTCGCAACCTTCAAGACTGTATGAAAGATTTTTCAAGCCGATTTTTGGTGGCTTACCATGTTTAAAAGACGCTCATAAGTTTATAGAGCGGTGTGACTCATGTCAAAGGATAGGGAACATTAGCAAGATGAATGAGATGCCCCAAAACCCTATTATGGAAGTAGAGGTCTTTGATGTATGGGGAATTGATTTCGTGGAACCTTTCCCATCCTATTTTGGAAATCAATACATCTTGTAGTGGATTATGTATCCAAGTGGGTCGAAGCTATGACGAGCCCTAGAAACGATGCCAAGGTAATCCTAAAAATGTTCAAGAGTGTGATATTTCCGAGATTTGAGAAACCTAAGGTGGTGATCAGCGCTGGAGGTTCACATTATAAAAAAAAATATTTGAAGGATTGTTAAGGAAACATGGAGTCAAGCACAATGGGAGTGAGTAAAATAAAAGCTAATCTTGAGAATACTATGGGAGTGAGTAGGAAAGATTGGTCGTTAAAGCTAGACGATGCATTGTGGGTATATCGAACCGCCTTCAAGACTCAACTAGGCACTACACCATTCCACATATTGTATGGCAAGGCATGCCATTTGCCGGTGGAGCTTGAATACAAGGCATTGTGGACAGTCAAACTCCTTAACTTCGATGTTAAATCCGCAAAGGAAAACCGGAATATGCAACTCGAGGAGTTAGACGAAATAAGGCTAGAAGCCTATGATAGTGCTTGAATCTATAAGGAATGCACCAAGGCTTTTCATGACAAGAAAATCCTGCATAAGGAGTTCAAGGAAGGCGATTCGGTGTTGCTCTTCAACTCGAGGCTAAAGCTTTTCCTGGGAAAGCTCAAATCGCGTTGGTCGGGACCCTTCATGGTTAAAGAAGCTCGTCCCTATGGAGTAGTAGTTCTTTGGAACAAGGACGGTGGAGAGTTTGTTGCCAATGGTCATCGACTCAAACCATATATGGCATCAGAGAGAATAGAAAAATGAGACACTCTCTGTCTCTCATCGATCGCCATCAAGCTCAATTAGAAAGGCACATCAAGATTAGCGACGTTAAACAAGCTCACTTGAGAGGAAATTCCATGGTATCCTTTTACATATTTCATTTTCAGTTTTTGTTTCGTTGCGTTTGCCAATCTCGGTTTTTGCCTCTCGCTTGCGTATTTGAAATTTCAGGTTTCACCGGTTTCACGGATTGGAAAGTCAATACGGGAACCCGATATGACTACATTGGAATATCACCACTTAGTATGTATCGGTATAGCTTCAAGCTTATACCGGTTGACATCCAGAGTTTGATCCCACCACCCGCTTTATGTAGGTTCCGCACCTCTTGTAAATATGCATATTCTTATTTTCCTTTGTTTTCGGTACTTTCTCCTTACTTGATCTCAAAGAGACTATGTGATTTATGTTTGGGGGAGAAACCACCTTTTGCTAATCTTGTTGCTTTGTCTTGTTTTCTTGATTGAGTCTTTATGGATTGTTAATATCTATGTTTTATCAAAAAACCAGAAAAATCGAAAATTTTTATAAAAACTCAAAAAGATTTCGTTTTCATTCGGGGTTATCATGTAGTTTGCATTCATTGTAGCATAGATTGAGTCTCATATAGGTTTGCATATCACTCGTTTTTCAAAAGAGAACCAAAGCACCTTGGACTCCCAATCATCGAGTTTAACTTAGTAGTCCCGAAGCGTCTTGAAGTCTTTAGCTCTTGATCTCGATGCCTAAAAGCTTTATCATTGGTTTTTGAAACTTTCTAGTCTATTGTTGCTTCTATGATATTGGACTTTAATTTGAATTCTCAATTAGCATGATCAATCTCATCCTCTTTTGTTTCATGGATTTTATTACTTCAAGTTCAACTCCGGGCATAGCTAGCCTAAACACATTTAGCCTGGCTTGGTCATCCTCATTTAAGGATAATTTCCTCTCACCCAAAGCTTTCCCCCAACCTAAAGACTTTGTGAGTTCTCATTGTCATTGCTTAAGTGATTGTGATTTTGTAAAATCGTGCAAGTACATAGAGCGACATTTGAGAGCATCTATCCGGGTAGCCTAGGTTGAACTTGAAGTAATGGATCTATTCGAGAGTTGTTGATTAAGGAAGCTCATAGTGGCGGCCTTATGAGAAACTTTGGGGTGGATAAAACCATGAAGGTAGCTCAAGACCACTTCTTTTGGCCACACATGAAGAAGGACGTGGAGAAGCTATGCTCATAATGCCTCAAATGCAAGCAAAGCAAGGCTAAATCTCAGCCTTTCGGTTTGTACACTCCTCTCCCTATTTCATGTCATCCTTGGCATGATGCGTCTATGGAATTTGTTCTTGGTTTACCTAGGACTAGTGCGGTCATGATTCCATATTTGTAGTTGTCGATAGATTTTCTAAGATTGCTCACTTCATACCATGTCATAAGACTGATGATGCATCTCACATTACCAACCTGTTCATTAAGGAAGTAGTTAAGTTGCATGGCATACCTAAGACCATAGTTTCAGATCGAGATACCAAGTTCTTGAGTCATTTTTGGAGAACATTTTGGAGTAGACTTGATACTAAATTGTTATTTTCCACAACTTGTCATCCTCAACGGATGGAAAAACTGAAGTTGTGAACCGAACCATGACTATGCTTCTTAGGGCATCGATTAAAAGGAACTTGAAATCTTGGGAAGAATGTTTGCCTCATGTTGAATTTGCATATAACTTAGCAAAACATTCTACTACTAAGTATCACCCGTTTGAACTTCTTTATGGTTGCATTCCTCTTACTCCTTTGGACCTAATTCCTCTGCCCTTGAAAGCATAAGTGTAGGTGGTAAAAAGAAGGCCGAGCAAGTGCAAGCATTGCACGAGATGGCTAAGGCTACCATAGAGGCTAAGATCGAGTACTACACAAAACATGCCATAAAAAGACGCAAGGCTCAAACATTCAAAGAAGGAGATTGGGTCTGGATTCACTTGAGGAAGGATAGGTTCCCGTAAGAAAGAGATTCAAATCTCAATCCACAGATTGATGGAGCTTTCCAAATCACAAAGAAGACGCCTACCAATTGGATCTTCAAGGTAAGTACAATGTTAGCTCAAGTTTCAACACTAGTGACTTGATTTCTTTTGATGTAGATCCCGAGAATTTGAGGTCAAATATTTTTGAAGAAGGAGGGGATGATACATACTTGGGTAGCAAGGAATCCGAGACCAAGCTAGAGGAAACTTCTCTCCAAGTTCCAACCGGTCCCACTACACGAGCACAAGAAAGAAGGCTAGTTGGAGCCTTGATGAAGACCTTGGAAGAGTTGGAGGTTTATTATCACCACTTGAAGAATGAGGAAGAGCTGAACCTATGCAACGTCCTCATCTTGTCTTCAAGTGCTTTAGACGGTTCTTTGAAATCTTGGGGTACTCTTCCTTCGGTGAGGTTTCTCCCAAGGGGTTTACTCACAAAGGTTTAATGAGGCCCATTGCACATTAGACCTCTCCTAAGACCACATCAAGGATCATCTCAAACGGATATGACCGTGAGGATGTGTCCTTGGTTCTATCCTTAACTTATCATGTTGCTATGCGTTTTGGCCCAAGTGTTTTGGGGCTTCCTTCCTTTGCTGAGTATTCAAACTCTTTTGTAAAGACTCATTTCCTTCAACTAACATATTTGAATAAAAACCCGAGAGTTTTATCATGGTAGTTCATTTCTTGAGTGCGTAATATCTCAAGACCTAAGTGTGTAATATCTTAGGTTAAGGTGTATCTAGAGTCTCTCTAGTGGTCATCCTCATTCCCCCTCTTTCATTTCCTTGTCATACTCTTCATTTCTCACCAAGCCGTCTCATCGTATGTACCATCGCCGGCTCTCGTGCGCGCCACCGTCCATACCATCACCCACCGCAAACCCTTGACTAGATCATAACTTCTCCCGTACCATCTTTTGGTATGACCTCTGATTCCCCAAAGAAGAGTAGATACAGAGTTTCAAGTCCATAGCGCCCGCCATCAGAGAGTTATAGCTCCCGGTCGCAGCCTCCTTGGTGACCCACGTCGTTATGCTCCAAGTTGTTCCTCTCCTTCACACCCAAGGGTGTATCACACGAGCTTAAAGTGGACCTGACGTTCAAACCAGCAAGGCAGAGGAGAAGGAAGTTGGGCCATAGAAAAGTCCAAGCAGTAAATGACAAAGTCGCAAGGCTACTCAGAGTGGGGTCGATATGCGAGGTCCAATATCCCGAGTGGTTAGCCAATCCTGTCGTCGTAAAGAAAAAGAATGGCAAGTGGAGAGTCTGCATCGACTTCCCAGACCTCAACAAGGCATTTCCGAAACATAGCGTCCCACTTCCACACATAGACCGTCTGGTGAAAGCCGAGAAACAAGCTTCTATCTTTCATGGATGCGTTCTAAGGATATAACCAAATCCTAATGAGCCCGGACTATTGCGAGAAAACGTCATTTATCACAGATAGAGGGACTTACTATTACAAGGTGATGTCTTTCAGTCTAAAAAACGCTGGAGCAACTTACCAGTGTCTGGTCAACAAAATGTTCACAGAGGAAATTAACAAAACTATTTAAGTGTACATTGACGACATGCTTGTTAAGTCACTAAAGGCAGCAGACCATTTCAGTCACCTCCACAAATTCTTTACGGTGCTGAACCACTACAACATGAAGCTTAACCCGACCAACTGTACGTTCATAATGGCTTCCGGAGAATTCTTGGGGTACATATTCACCCAGCGAGGAATCAAGGCCAACCCAAAGCAGATCACTACTGTTACCATACTGTCACACCAAAAAATGCGAATAAGGTCCAATGACTAAGTGGAAGGATAACTGCCCTCAATCAGTTCATATCTGTGTCACTCAAGGTTTACCCTAGACATAGTGATGGCGAAGAGTGTAAGCAAGATTGGTTGATTGTAACCAGAAATTATTAGAGCAATAAGAAAGCAGTCAGATAAAGAAGGGAGGTGATGCAAGAATAAACAAACAATCAAACCTACGACTAAAAAGGGTTTTGGCGGGAATCGCTCAGATAAGTTTTCAAGAAAAGAAAACATGATCTGGGAATATAGCTTAGATTCCTCGTCCTTACTCGTCAAAGGTCCAATACTCATCACACAGTACCAAACTAGAGTTATAACCAATATGAAATCTAACCTATGCCTCCTTTACTAAACCTCTTAAAGTAGGTCCACATCGGGGTCTCAGGTGTGAACCTACGCCTAACCGATCCGTTTAGCTACTAGCCACGTCAAAAGCTAGCCCCGAGAACCTAGATATTCCGGTAGTCCAATCAGGTTGTTATCCCATCGAACTAGGCAGTCTCGACTAAACAATATTTAATAAAGGTAACTAGATGATCGCTCTGTTTGTCATACATAAGTGATCAACCTAAACTCCCTTACTTACTGATTTGGGTGATCCAAATTAATGGTTGTCAGTCTTGGAACATCCTACGCCTAAATCCAATTTGTCAGATCGACTCTAGGCTAGCAAATAAGCTACTAAAGGAGAATCCCTTTGGCTTCCTTTTTCTCTAAACCTAATCGAGCATAAACCCGAACTTACCTCTCTAGTCAAATCCCTAGATATGATCTAATTGAACTACTCACACATGGTAATAGCAATCAAACTAGGCATAATCATAAAAACAATTATGACAAAATCAATAAGAGGGTTCCATACTACAACTTGTCAATTCGCAATCTATCTCCTTAAAGCTTATTTTCTATAAAAAAATAATTTCAGGAAGAGTGTTCAAAAGAAATCTAAGTAAAAATCTATAAAAAGGGTTTTGAAAATCGAGTCTCTAGCATCATTTTATAGTATCTTCAGGTCAAGTGGGCTTTGGGCTTCAAAATCCAGAGAAAGGAAAATCGGGGTTATGGTTCGATCGAACCGGATGTGGTTCGAACGAACCAACCTTGGTCTTGTTTAAGGATCCTGGATTTTGCGCGACGGTACAAACTGCCTTATCTTGGGGTCTGGTACGATCGAACCAGATGTGGTTCGATCGAACCGGGTCTTCATCTTCACTTGGTCTCTGACTCCTCGGAACTGGTTCGACCGCTCCATTTAGGAAGAGTGCTTCGATCGAACTCGAGCTCGAACATGAGACTTTACTTCAAATCTCTTTCCAATATGTCTAAAAGCCTTCTTTCCTAAGATTTCTCCTCTAGACCTGTTAGACCCTGAAAGGAGACAAAAAATGCTCTAAAAGCATGTTAATAACTCAATAAGGGGTTCATAATCCTACCAAAAACTTGGACATATCAATTTCCCTAGACTTGAACCTTTGCTTGTCCTCAAGTAAAGGCAATCAAAGCCCAAGGGGAATCAGAGGAACTCTACATTCCTTAGCTGACCATAGTCTAAACACAACCTATATATCACACACAAACTAAACGTGTTAGTGCATTGTTCCTAGATTCCCACAATGACCGCCCAAGCCTGACCATACTCTAAACCTTAACCTGAGTAGACTTTGCATTCAAGTCAGCTGAATAACTACATTCATTAAAGAGAGCGTGAGTTTCTTAACATGAAGTCTTTCAAGCAGGCAAAGAGGGTTCCATGGTGATGTATGGAGGCTATCTGATGGTGAGGTTTAAAGTATTTGGGGTGCTCAACAAAAAAGTATGCCAAAAGGTCATATCATTATGAAAACTCATGAGGGAGCAAGTAAGTGAGGCCTTGACCTAACATACTACCTAGCTACAAGAATCTACTACCCATCCTGAATCGCAGCAAACATTTTTCTTTTCATTAAGATCAAACCTAAACAAGGCGTTTTCTTTTCCGTTTCTTTTCTTTTTCGTTTTTCTTTTTATTCTCCCCCTTCTTTTAAGGGGAGGTACGATCAAACCTTTCTGGATTCGATCGAACTGAACAAATCCGATTCAGCGGTTGGATCAAACCCATTGTGGTTCGATCAAACTCATCAATTTCCAGAGTGCAAAATATCAGACGTTTTTATCCAGCAGCAAACAATTTTATATTTAGATCTTTTCAGTCTACACTACCAATATATGAGCTTATAAACGTCCAATGCTATACTTTCCTATGGTCAAAAGGAAAAACACACAAGCCTCGTAGTCAAAACATGATAATCATCTAACAACCTAATATTCCAACTAGATAGCAGGACCAAGTTAACTCAAGCTCTCTCTATAATTTTTGCACATGAATGATTACCTAATGACATGAAATAAATGATAAACATCTGGAGCTTGGAAAGAAGGATTAGGTTCAAGGAGGGTTACCAAACTTAAGGTGAGTTCAACCACTTAGGATTATAAAGAGTGGAAAAAGGGACGAACAAATCATGAGGGTATAATCTACTTCTCTTTCCCGATGTCAAACTCCTGACAAAAAAAAAAATTTCATGTTAGGTTCAAATAAGTTGAGTCAACCATAGATCCAACAGAACTCTATCAAGTCTTGGTTTTCTAGGAGTGAGTTTAGTCATGTGGTTCACCAGTTTCCCTGCACCAAACAACATCTAGTTGTGGTAATACTAGACAATAAACTATCATGAGAGGTCAATCATCACAGGAGAATATCATAATTCCACAAATACCAATGAGTTAGAAAACAATGCTAAATCAAGGGAATCATATAATAGGCGTATTGTGGCCAATGGCACACTCCCCCATACTTACTTCACACTGTCCCAATGTGAGAGAGGACCTGAAAGTGCGATTTTCAGTGTTTTATTCGGAGGATGATGTCGGAGTCAGGGTGATTCAGTAGGATGTTGGATTTCGGATGAGACGATTCCTTTGAGAACTTGAAAGACGGTTCCAGCGAACCAAGATGGTGCAACTGACCTTTGAACTTGTCTTTGTCTTGGGTTTGGCAATCGAAAGACGATCTTCATATCCATCAGTTCACACATACCTTCTTTGCGTTTCTCTTTGCATTTAGGAGTGAGGACCCCTAGCTTCATAAAATGGTTTCAGTTTCTCTATGCTCCATTGTACTCAATCATCTGTCCATCACATATGTAGGGTGTGAGTTCCACGATTTGACCTTTAGCAATTGCACCATTGGGTTCAGCGAGGATTGAGTTATGTGCTTTCTTCTTCATTCAGCGCTTTTTCTTTTATGCATTAAGGATAAACGGATGGTTTTTGTTTTCTGCGACTTCGTTTACTGCACCCTCCTCAACAATGGTAAGGATTATTTCTTTAGGTTTCACACTCCTCTTTCACATTCTTCTTTTCTTAACCATCTCTGGATTGTGTGTGCGAGTGTCTCCATCCATGACTTCTTTGACATCACTATCATTTATGCTTTTGGAGGAGTCTCCGTTAGTCTCTCTAGGAATGATTTGGTAAGGAGTTCCGGTCAGTGCTTCATTAGTGCTTCCAAGGATCACTCAACTTAGTTAGCTCTCTAAAAGGGTTCTAGGTCTACTCCTCTTTGACCATGAGTGCTTTCACTTGTTTGAGGCCATTCTTCTTGTCCTTTTTGCTGTGTCACTTATGCTCCTTCACCTGTCGGTCATGTTTTAGGATAAAAATAGAAGAATCGTCACATGAACTAGTATGTACCTGAGCAGGTTGTGCACGGGACAATTCGATTTCCTCGAGCAGGTTTTGTATGATCTTATGCATATGCTTGCTAGCTTGGAAAAGATGAGGGATCGGGGGTTCAGGCCTTGGTTGCCTTGTTCGATTGAACTCTTGTTGGGTTCGAACTGCATGCCCATATGTTTTATTGAAGCTTTGATTTGATCGATCATGGGATGATCTTATTAATCGTACTGATGCGGGTGATATATTCGATTGAACTCCTGGTTTGTTCGATCGAACCACGGGGTTGGTTTCAATGAAAATTTCAAACCTTCAAACGATGAGGGTGGGGTTCGTATTAGAGGCTCGATTGAACTTAGCTGAGGTTCGATCGATCTCCATTGGTTGATCTTCCGAAAAATCAGACGTCTAGCCGTAGGAGGAACCATTCGATCGAACTAGTTGTATTTCGATCAAACTCTGAGGTCCACCACTAGGTTTCGATCAAACTGTCTTGCAGTTCGATCATACTCAGCCTAACGGGCGTTTTCAGCTGCAATCCTTTTGTTTTTGGAGAATGCTGCAACTCTTGAGTACGAAGCTCTTCGGCTGGTTTCAGCGTCAATGGATGGCTCGACTTCTCCACCTGTCAATTCCTCAATAACAACGTTAATGCCCCTTGCATATTCGGGTTCAACTAGAAGAACTCCTGGTGGAGCCTTAAGTGAATATGCGAGTTGGGAAACTTGGGTTTCCAAGGCTTTCATGTGAGTTCTGAGCTCTGTTGTAGTTGAGGTCACATGGTATGGGCATGAGAGGCTGCCATTTGTTGCAACATCTGTTTCAGTTCCTCTAACTTACTGTGAATTGCAGAAGGTGCAGGTGCTTGCTGCTGGAAAATGAGTTGGTTCCCTCCATAGTTGTTGAAGGGTCATTCTTGCTGGTACGCTCCGATGTTGTTGGGGGTTGGTTTGGGCTGAAAACCTCCATTGTTCTGCTGATGTCCCTAGTGTTGTTGTTGTTGAGGGTTCTTGCCCAAAGTTTTCTGCATTACTAGCAAACATTTTACCACCAAACTGATTTGGGTTGTTGCTACCTTGAAAATCTTTCTGAGGTGGGTAAAATTAATCCTGAAGATTCTTCATGTTGGTACTTCTCTAGGAGAGGTTTGGGTGGTTCATGCAGTTGGTGTACCCCCTGTTCTGGTAGTTTCCTGTGTAATTTATCTCAACCTTAAAGTCCTCATTGTCATTTCACTGTTGCGTGTCGCCTTGGTCGTCAAGAAGTTGACTAGAACTGCTCGTTGATCCCTCTTCAAGAGTTGGGCGCTGGGCTACCTAGGCTTTGAGTTCTTCTATCTCCATGGAGTGGGGCTTGAAACAACTATTCCTCTGTCATATTTGTTCGCCATGTTGGCATTGCTCGCTGCAAGGTTTTCAATAAGAATGGGCTTCTTCGAGAGTCTTGGTCATGAAATCTACATTGCTTGTTGTGACTAAGACGCTCTGGTATTTCGCAACAACTCTATTGTAGAATATGTTTAGCAGGGTTACCTCATTAAATTTGTGGTGTGCGCAGTCTACAACATACTGCTTGAAATAATGGAGAGCATCGTGAAAGCTCTCTGTTGTGAGCTGCTGGAAGCTGGCGATCTTGTTCCTCAACTTAGTATATCTAGCCTTAGTATAAAATTGCTCTAGAAAGGTAGTCTTGTACTCCTCCTAATTTCTGATGGACCCATGAGGCAACTGAAGATACCAATTTTGGGGCTTGTCTGCCAAGGAGAACTCGAAAAGTCTGCATTTCAGGGTATCTTTAGGTACTTATGTTCGACCTGGTAGTGTTGCATATCTATTCGAATCTGGAGAGATGTTAAATAAGGTTCATGCTAGCCATCCCGTGGAACTGATGCTGCTGAACCAAGTTGATTAGACCGGTCTTGATCTCGAAATCTCTTTCTCTCCACTAGAGGTAGCTGCACTCCCTGTCTGATTGTGAAATAAGAAGTGGGAGTGTCATAGGATCCTAGGGTGAGTCTTGGAGCATTTATTCAAACCGCCTCAAGGGCTTATTGGTTCCTAGCTCCAGCAAGTGGATTAAGACCTGCACGATGTTGGTTTCCATCCATAACAGGTGGTAAGTTGAGTCCTCCTCCTTGGAGAGGGTTCTGGATCATGGGTAGCTAAAGGTTTTGTTTTCCGTTAGCCATCTCGATCCGAGGTTGTCTTCCTTTCTTAACTTGTCTTTCTACGCATCCGAGCTGATTTTCCAGGCAATATATTGTCAATTCTTTTTCTCTCGTATGTCTCACACTCATGCACCTGAAAGAAAACGAAAGTGAAAATCGTCAAATCAAACGTTCACGAGGTTCGATCGAATTGGTTGCGGTTCGATCGAACGAAAATTGCGGAACCTCAAGTTTAGATTGATTCAATGGTGGTTCGATCGAACTGAATTTGCACGAGGAAAAGGTCCGACCAATCCAAAAATTGGCTGATCGAACTATAGAGATAATAGTCGAAATTCAGAAAATTGTCCTGGACAAAAACTCAGTCCTAGACTCTAGGCTAGCACCTTTTTTCCCCGACAACGGGGCCAAAAACTTGATGTCACTCAGGTTTACCCTAGACAACTATTATCTGCAAGTGCATAGACGGTCACTGTAATACTTAGGGATCAAATTAAGAGAGACTAAAGAATAACAAAAAGAGGCAATCAAACCTAGTGAATGCTAAGACGTAAGCAAGGATTGTTTGATTGTAACTAAAAATTATGAGAGCAATAAGAAAGCTGTAAAATAAAGCAGGCAGGTGATTTAAGAAGAAGCAAGCAATCAAACTTAGGGAATACTAAAAAGGATTTTGGCGGGAATTGCTCAAATAAGTTGTCAAGAAAAGAAAATAGATTTATCAAACATAAGTGATCAACCCAAACTCCTTTAGCAACTGATTTGGGTGATCCAAATTTATGTTTGTCAGGCTTGGAACATCCTAATCCTACATCCAATTTGTCAGATCGAATCTAGGCTAGAAAATAAGCTACTAAGGGAGAATCCCTTTGGTTTCCTTTTTCTCTAAACCTAATCGAGCATAAACCCTAACTTACCATTCTAGTGAAATCCCTAGATCTGATCTAATTGAACTATGATTTATATTGTATTTCTACTACGTCTACTATGGATGAGTAGAGTAGAGAAAAATACAATATTTGCAATAAAGAAGGTGGGTATATATCGAACCAAATCGAGATGCTTGCTAGAGACAATAGAACTCGCACAATATTTCTTAGGTCTAAGTAGGATTTTAACTCTGTCACTAAAAATCCTGAAATAATTGTCGTTTGATTGTAGTAAAGGAGGTGAGAAATCAGAAAGTAGATTAAATCAGAATATAACGAAGTTCAATAAAAGAGAAATCAGGCAATTGATCAGGCAAATTGATTTCAGGCAAAGGATCCTAGGTCTAGGTGCTCTGGTTTTAATCTTATTTCAGGGTTAAGGAATTAAAAATGGACTCAGCCACTCTCGCACGAAGAGCCTCTCTCAGGGTAACTCTAACACCGTACTCTCGTGTCTGCATGCTTTGAGAACTCCGAAGCAGTTACTTTCCCATAACCCATCCTAACTATAAAAGGCGGAACTAAAAGCTAACTATTCCATTTAGGGTTTAGAAGCTTTGTTTAGATCATGATTGAGTTGGCCTAACTGCAATCAAGCCTTAAGAGTACCTTATCACATAAAATACTTGTAGTTCTAAACCTCAGAACACCAAATCTGAAGAGCCAATGCCCTAATCTAGCCTAATCAATCTTTGTAAGGTAACTACTCACAAATCATAACTGAGCAAACCAAATAATAAACAAATATCTGATTCATTAAAATTAAGGCAAGGTTCCTTACATAAATAACTAGATCTAAAACTATAGAGAGACTAGACTAAAACTTGCACTAAAAACATTCTAAAAAATGGTAATAAATATCTCTTGAAATGATGGATAAAGGTGAGTATTTATAGGTGAGAAAAATAGGTCTTGAGGGGTAAAACGTCAATCTTTGGCTTGAGAAATGACTGATACCGGCCATGACGAGGCCGGTGTGGTGGCTGATAGTTGATTCTGGAGTACTTGTGGCCGATATTGTTTGCTCTGTGGCCGATACTGACTTCTAGAGCACTCCCTGGCCGATATCATGGCCGATATTGATTAACGGGGGGGGGGGGGGGGGGGGCT
>OVAO01001338.1:0-15526 GCA_900406285.1 Biscutella auriculata
TTTTTGATGTTTCAAAACTCCTTTAAATTGTATTTATCACAACCTTTACTCTGTTTTTATCTCGCCTGGTTGCGTTTCAAAAATAATCATTACTTTCTGTCAATACAAATAAAAACAGAGAGGTTAAAAACATTTATAATGAGTGTAAATCATCATGATTACTTGTTTTTATTTCTCTTCTTTCAATTTTCTTTTACTAGCTTTATCTTTTTTATCCTCCATACGATCTCTTTAATAATCATGTTCTTCTCTCTTTGATTTCTTAAAAAAAGGAGAAAATCTTACAAACGAATTAAAAGCTTCGAATAAATTTTACCTAATGTTAAAATCACATCCGACGTGTGAAGCTGCACAACCCATGTGTGATGTAATGATTTAATATGAATAATAATCATAACACAAGCTATAGCATAGATATTATTATTATTGTTACTCTCTTTTGTCTTTTATTTTTGACAATAAGTTTTGTTTATTGAAGAAAGAAAGAAAACAATGGAGAAGCTGAACACAAAGCTGTATGTGGAGAACTGTTACATAATGAAAGAGAATGAGAGGCTGAGGAAGAAAGCTGAGCTTTTGAATCAAGAGAATCAACAACTTTTGTTTCAACTCAAACAGAAACTATCCAAAACTAAGATGAACTCTAGTGGATCAAACAATGACAACAATCTCTGTTCATCAAGCTCTGCGTTTGAACAATCCTGAATCAAGATGAACTAATGCTAGAGCAAAGATCTTATTGATAGATATATTTCTGTTATCTGATGTAGTATAGGGAAGATAAGTAGTAGTATCCATGAAAAGAGGATTCTGTTTTATTACAAGAAGACAGTGTCTTCTCAAGTAATATTTTTACTTTAGTTTCTATATTTTATGTTAATTAAAGATATTTCTTTGCTTTATTGTGTGGGGTTTGGGTTTTAGGATATGGTTCATTCTTGGACTAACATTGTACCGCTTCTCTACTTATCCATATATTTGGTCAAGTCTACATCTTATTTAAATTCTGATATTGAAAAAAAATTAAATAACATACGCCTAAAGATGTACAAAATCTTTGAACTTTTAAATTTTTATATAGTTTAAAATTCAAACGATTTCTTATAATATAGTAGTCACATATTTATAGTATTTCATTTACCTTCAACAATAATAGTATAATATAACTTGATGACTAGACAAGTAGCCTTTTCAGTCGGATTCTATATGACGTCATCAAGCCACAACTACGAGTTCTTTTTTTTATGTAAACTACGAGTTCTGATATACATGAAATCCATTTTTTTTTTTTTCCCTGTAGATTATAATAGAAGTCGACTTCCTCTTACATACTCTCCACAAAGTAAGTTGCTGTGGGTTAAATTCGAAACATGTCAGACTACTACTCTATACACTATCGATATAGTTAAATGTACCACTAATCCATTTTATAATGGAAATGATAATTTTTAAAATACGACCTAATTATTGTATGTGTTCATCTTTATAAATTGTGATGGTTTTTTGTAAATCTTTATTGGTAGGAAATAAAAAACGGAGTAAGAGAAAATATAATTATTTGGTGTGATGATCTTTTTTTTTTCTTTTTAGGTGCAATGTTATTGATCAATTTATGTTTTCTGTCTTTAGACTTTTTTGGTTTCGACAGCGGTACTTTGTTCTTCGTTTTAGGTTTTGTTTATATGGTTTGTTTTTTATGATTTTCGTTGTTGTTTCTGGGGATTTTCTGTTATCCGCCGACTTTTGCTTCTTTTTTTTGGACTCTGTTCGTCTTCTTTTAGACTTTTGTTTTAGGTATTTGTATTCGTCCTCGGATTATTGTATCCTACATTTATATTTGACCCTTGTAGTTTTAGAGTTATTAATTTAACTTACGAGGAAAAAAAAATCATCAAGAGTAATACTTAAATTGTTACCAAAAAAGTAGTTGACTACATATACTGTACTTACATGACTCGACACATGTCAATATACAAATAAATCTTATTCTTTTCTCTTAGAGAAAGAAAAATATGGTCAAAAAAGAAATAATCATTAAGACTTTTATATATAAATAAAAAATTCTTTATGTTTATTTGGTAGATAATATTTAATTAAAACTAAGGTATTTTATCAAATGTTAGATTTTTTTAATTTAAAAAGTTATGATGATTTAGTGGATAATAGTCCACGAAAGTTGAGAGATATTTTAATGTTAGAATTTAATATTTTGTGAAATTATGTTTATTTGGTGGATAATAGTTCACAAAAGCTAAGATTCTTTTTTAAAATGCTAATATTGTGTATATTGAGAAATTATGGTGATTTTGGGTGATAATAGTCCACAAAAATATAGAGATTTTTAAAAATGTTAGAATTTGGTATTCTTAGAAATTATGTTTATTTGATGGATCATAATCTATGAAAATTAAGAGATTTTAGAATTTTATATTTTGGAAATTATGCTAATTTATTGGATAATAGTCCACAAAATATAGATTTAGAAACGTTAAAATTTTATATTTTGAGAAATTATATTGATTTGGTTGATAAATAATCCACAAGAAAGCTTACATATTTTATAAGATATTAGAATCATGTATTTAGGGAATTCTGTTTATTTTGTAGCTAATAGTCCATAAAAACTACAAGATTTTTAAAATGTTAGGAATTTGAATTTTAAGAAATTATGATGATTTGGTGGATAACTCTATAAAACTTGAGAGATTTATAAAAATTCTATAATTTTTATTTTTTGAGAAATCATGTTGTTTGGTTGATAATATTTCATAAAAACTAAGAGATTTTATAAAACATTAGAATTTTGTATTTTGTGTAATTAAGTTTATTTGGTGGATACTAATTTATTAATAATAGTCCATAAAATTTAGAGATTTCTTGAAATATTAGAATTTGTATTCTAAACTTATACTCATTTGGTGGATAATAATCTCCGAAAAATAAAGATTTTGTAAAATGTTAGAAGTTTTATTTTAGGAAATTAAGCTCATTTGATGGATAATATTAGTCCAAGAAAACTAAGAGAATTTTCAAAAATGTTATGATTTTATATTTTGAAAAATTGTGGTGAATTGGTGTATAATAGCCATCAAATTTGAGAGATCTATAAAAGATTATATGGTGGAAAATAGTCTATGAAAAATAAAAGATTTTATCAAATGCTAGATTTTTTTTGGAAATTATGCTAATTAGGGATAATAGTTCATAAAGATTTAGAGATTTTGTAAAATGTTAGAATTATGTATTTTTAGAAATTATGTTGAAGTGGTTGGTAATCAATAGTTTTTAGAGATTTTGTAAAATTTTGGAATTCTATATTTGTATAATTATGTTTATTTGGTAGATAACAGACCACAAAAACTAAGAGATTTTAGAAAATGCTATAATTTTTATTTTGCAAAATCATACTAATTTAAGAATAGTCGTCCATAAAAATTGAGAAAATTTATGAAACCTAAGATTTTTGTTCTTTTTTTAGATTTTAGTAGAAAATAGTCCATGAAAACTAAGAGATCTTGTAAAATGTTAAAATTTTCTATTTCGTAAAATTATTGTGATTTGGTGGAAAATGTTTGAATTTGTATTTTGATATATATCTCATTTATTACATTTTAGTCCATGATAATTGAAAGATTTTATAAAATGATTGTATTTTGGTGACTTTTCTCTTCTTACTATTATTATAATTATTACAGTTTTGTGAAAGTTGCAACTCACAATAGTAATTATTTCTTTTAGCTGTGAATTATTTCGATAATTAAACTTAGTTTTTTTTGTTGTAGTTTTTGAAGATTGAATTGACTACTACAAAATCTTGCATTTATTTTTATATATTGAATCGTTTTAATTGTAAAGATTCATCCCTTGTGCATTAATTCTCAAATTTCTCCTACTTTAAAATCATTAAAAATAATACTTAAACGGTTACCTTTTTTTTGGTCAAATGACATAAAATGTTACCTAAAAATGGTTGACTATATATTGTATTTCCTTGATTGTATAATGTCATACATGTCAATATACAATAAATGTTAGATTTATTATTAATGTTGTAAATAATTATAGAAGATTTATTTATGATGAAAAAGTAATGAGTGGACTAAATTTGAAACTTCTCTCGTGAGAAATCATATAAATAAAGATTCTCATGAAGATTGAAAGCATTATAGACTTCTTAACAACATAACTAATACCTAGAAAAAATGAATATCACAAAAACTTATGTGATTTTTTTTCTTGTAGGCATGTTGGCAATATCTTTGTCCAACTCCAACGTTTTAGCTGCACAAGGTATGTTAATTAGCTTTCTTTTATAATCCATTGAAGTTTAAACGCTTCATGAATAAACAATTTGACATCTAATGTTGTGTTTTGATTTATAGAATATTTATATATGCATGTATATTTAATTTTCTTTCTATTTGGATTGTATTTGCAGAATATGATCGTTGTTTTGTACCTTGTGGACCAAAATATAGTGATTTTGCATGCTTCCATGATTGTATATGGATGGGGTATAGTTCTGGAAAGTGTGCTACTCCTGTATCATCTTTACAATGTTGTTGCACAAAATGATACAATTTTATTACATTCTAGTAGCTGGCAATTTGATTGATATGTTTCTCAAATGTAAGGCTTTAAAAATGATTATTCTATTTTTCTGTTATTTGATGTAATAAAAAAAAGTTTAATATACTAGCACTTTTATGACATAATTAATTGTCTAATTGTTGTTGTATAATTGATATACTATAGTTTTTCAAACGGATACATTTCAAAATAAACAAAGATCATTAGTTTGTCAACATTGTTTTACAACTAAATCAAAAATAAAAATACGAAAGTAAGCTAGATCATAAGAAAAATAATGAAACTAAAATAAATAATAAATAAATTCAGGCCCAAAGAAGAAGCTGAAGAATGCATACCACTATATCCTGACCCTCCATAGAAAAAATAAGTTCCCCAATTATCATTAAACAGAGATTTGATACTGTAGAAGTTTTGATCACGCATTACTTTTAGATCTCGTACCGGTTGAAGCCTGTTGTTATAATCTATCGTCTTTAAATTTCGGAAATAGCTGGATTTGCCAAAACCTTCTTTAGGGAAGTGACCAGAACCCATCTGCGTCGTTGTGTGATGACCGGAACTCTGCATATTCAAAATCTCGCCACCCCATTCCACTTCTTGTGCATAGTTAGCTAAGCTTCCAAAGATCTCATTGGGCCAATATCCAACTAAAGAATTATTTGGCCCGAGACTTAGCCACCAATTTCCATATTTCCTATCCTATATAATTTAGTTAATGATTATATTTAACTGCTTTAAAAATTATAATTCATAAAATAAAAATTAGAAATAAAAATAAACAAACTAACCTTCCACACCGAAATCGTCTGTTTCTCCTCATAAGCAGATACCGGACTAATGATTCCTCCTAAAATAATAGTGTTGCTGGTTTGAATAAAACCAGGACACTGAAGGTTGTAACATCCGGTTGTGTATGAATCATTCTGAAATACATTAACATAATTATTGTTAGTATGAAAACAATAATCAAATTCTTTTAAAGAATAATCGTGGGGTAAATTTTTCATTTAGGCATATATTAACCTACATTTATTTTTTATTTTTTAATTTAGACATACATTAACCTATGATTAATACGTTTAACTTTTTGGTATTTTTATTTAAAAATATATTTGATGAAACTTATAATGCAATAAATCTTATATTTTAAAATATTGTTTGATTTAGTATAGAAAAATTAGGGTGATATGATTAATTGAGACATATTTAAACCTATAAAATTTAAAATTTAATTAAAAACTATGTTAAATTTTAAATTTAGGTATATTTTAACATATGATTACATGTATATTTTAAAGATAATTTTAACTTAGAATATTTAAATAGTAAATGTTAATTACAAAATTAAAATTTTGAAATTACGTGTTTATCGTGATTTTTTTATTTCTAAATATTTTTTAAATGTGGATTTTAAAATTTGAAATTTACGTGTTTAGATGTAATTATTGCGAAAGAATATTTTTTATTCTTTATATGTGAATTATTAATGTAGATCTTTTTATTCTTTATTTAGAGAATAATTATGTTGTAAGAATAAATTATTATAATTAATATATTTAATATGATTAGAAATATATAAATTTAAAAATTAATTAATATATAGATATAGTTTAATTTACTTGATTATTAAATGAAACGGTCCATTATATTTTTTTATATATATATATATATATATATATATATATAGTCTAGAGTATCTCTGTTTTGAGTTTGAAATCGGTTTAAACAATTTTAGATTCGATTGGTAAGTCTCTGAGTGTTTAATATTGTGGATATTAGAAGATCATGATGTTTAATTGATATTCATACGTACCGTCCAAAATATGAACAGTCTTGGCTTATGATCTTGATACATGTATGGTAAAACCTGAAATAAATAAATTTAAAAATGGTATAGAATTATTAGCAAATTTATAAATGTATGAATTAAAATTTCAGAAATTAAGAAGAATAAGGAAACTTACTTGCCAACCAACTTCGATGGTATTAAGATTGTTGGTAACGAAGCTTCCAGATGTAATCCAAATCTGAGCTATGCTCATCTCAGAATCGTTTTCGAGCTTTGGTTGCCACACATTAACCGTAGCTCTTGCTCCATATATCTCTGTTGGGGTTTTGGTACTCATGATCGCATGCTATTTCATTTTCAAATCACCATATTAATATTTTACTTAAAACCAGATTAAAAATATATATTATCTATGATTAATGTTTATATTTTGTAAGATTGATATACTTTTTAGTCTTTCAATATGTCTTTTAAAAACATCTAATTTCTCATATAAATTAAAATTTTATATTTGACAACTATATTTAAACCAAAGTAAATTTATATTAACATATTTATAGGAAAACCATAAATTTTTAAAATCAAGATTTTATTTATTCTATTAAAAAGGTTTTATTTATTGAAAAAATTATATTGATCCATTTTATATGATGAATAGACATATATTTTCTTACAATAACTTAATATGTAACTATATATTTTGTTATATTAACTAGAATTGGATCCGCACCATGTGCCGCTATTTTATTTTAAAATTAACATTAAAATTTTATTTAACATTACGAAATACAATATATGTTGAAATATTAGTTTATTAACAAAAATCATTTGTATAAATTTTAGTTGTTTATTTTAGAATATACCAACAAATATTCCTTCAGAGATATTTTTATAGTGTAGTTATTAAAAAGAAATTAAGTTTAAAAACAATTTTCCTATTTTTAGGTGATTATGAACGAAACAATATTATTGTTAATATTTATAAAACTATTATTGTTTTATATTACTGTATAGAAATAATATTATTATAACAAATATTTTCTAGTAATTAAATAGAATGGTTCACTATAACTTTTTAAGTAGATAAACCCTGTTTTAATATAATAGATTTAATACCCAGATATTCAACAATTTTTTTTTAAAAAATTAATAATAATTTAATAACTAAAAACTCATAAATATCTTAAAAGAATATTCTTTCTATTCACAGTTTCATTAACAGTTTATTAAATATTCAAAAAATATTTAAATATTATAAATTTAGAAACATAAATAATTTGGTAATCATTTTAATATCAGTTTAATTTATCTATATTAAATAAAATAAAATTTAAAAAATCTATGATCTATTGCATTATAATTTTTACGAATTTAACCATATTATTTAAATTAATATCAATCTTAACAATAATTTAAAACTAATATTAATTTTAATCTATATATATATATATTATATTTTATAATTTGAAGTATTCATTTCAAAATAAGAATATCGAAGTTGAACACAGATTATGTAACACATAGTGAATAATAGTATGATGATACTATATGTATTTGATTCATCGTAATTAATTTATGTGGCATATGTAACGACCCAGAAATTCAATCGATACTTCTTGGGCCGACGTACAAAAGTATTGAATGTATAATTTATAGGCCCATTTTTCAATCATATAGTAAGGCTTTTACGCTTGTTTTTCATTTGTTTAAGAGTTTTAATTATTAATAGGGGTAGAAAACAATATAATTCACAAGTTAAAAAATTGAAAATATCAAAAGTAAGAGAAATATGAATAATAAAATGCGAACCTCATGGCTAGGAGACGCATTGCCAGTGGGATCGTTAGAATCAGTGTTTTGGTTCCGTCGAACTGGGACAGTTCCTTTCGGACAATTTGCAATATTCACATGCGATTCCAACGTCGGCCAATTGCTTTTCGATGTTTTGTCTACTACTTTAGGAAAATCGGATGGCCATTCCTATATCAATTATGTTTTGTTAATTAGTTTTATTTTAAAAAATATTATTAAAGAAACTTTTAAATGAAAACAAAAATTAAAGTATATAAAACCTGGAGTTCATGATTTCTCAGTAAATCATTGCCAAACGCCGGTTGACCTTTTATGTCGATGCAATCGACAACATCACCATCTGAAACCTATAAAAATTATTGGACTTTCGTTATATCTTTTTTAATTTGATTCTTCAAGCAACAAATTATAATTTATTCTAATTAGACCGATTATATATTCCTTTAAACCTATAAATTATACGATTCAGATCGGTACGAGAAAATATAGGTCGATTTCTTGATTTTTATTAGTTTTAGGTAAGAAAAAATATTGGAACTAAATTATTAAAATTTACGTTTGGTTCGATATATTTATCGGTTAATTTGGTTATTAGAAAATTTGTTAAAATTAACCAAATTTTTTATTCAATCGAATTTCATATTGGTTTGAAAAATTTGTATGATTTATTTATTTTCAGAATTTAGTTCCATTTTTATTAATTTCATTTTTTGTTTGAAAAAGTTGGTTATCTCATTGGTTTGATGACCAAACCGAAACCGAACCAAATAAAAATCTAGACACATTTTGACTTTTTGCCAATTGGCTAATTATTCAAAACGAATTTGAACAAAAACTAAAATTTTGGTTCGGTTTTAATTGAAAAATTTCACTTCAATTAATTAATAAGCTCACGACTAGTTCTAGTGGGTGGAAAAATAAAATAGAGATTTTCATTTCTTGAAACAAATAAGATTATATATATATATATATATATAATTACATTTTCCTAAACAAAAAAAATATTAGTTCAAAGAATAAAAGAAAATGAATCGTAATAATGATTAGGTCAGATAATTGGAATATGTAAAACTTGGGTTTAGAGTTTTTTTTTATAAATCTTCAAGAAATTATAATAGATAAAACAATATATAAAGGTTGGAAATCTAAAAATCAATATCACAGTTTTTCTTAAGTACATTTACAATATGATACTTTTTTGATGCAATGTCTGAATTTTTGTAAGACAAAAATAAAAAAAGAACCTGAAGAGTGATATCAGAACCAGCATAGGCAATGATGAGCGAAACAAGAAGAAGCATCCGAATGATGATCACCATGATTCCTACAACAAGACACATTTCAGATATGGTGATTTATTTACTAACTTTGATCATTTCTATAACTCTAAATTTTTTCTGTCAGATATGGTGATGAAGAGGTTTGAATGTATTAGTTTTCGTTGGATCCCATATTGCGCCAAAAAAGCAAATCGGAGAGGAAGAAGAGAGAAGAGGTTTTAGGTTTGTCTAAAATGACTCTGATGCCATATTGAATATAATTTGTGTGAATTGTTTGATTGTATTGATCAGACTATAGCATAGAATGTAGAGGAGAAATGATATATGGAAATAAAAACACAAATCTAACTCGAAGTTACAATTAATTACGATGGGGTCTAAGCGAATCCACTAACACATATTGGGGAGTAAAAACAAAATTAATTTTTTCAAATCTCTCTTAAGAAAAGACTACTATATAGAGAGAGTTCAAAGAAAAAAAAAAAAATAATCACCAAAAGTATTATGGAACGTGAAGGATTAGTACTTGGTTTACGATTCGAACTCGACTTGACCCTGATTGGAATTTTTTAGTTTTCGGTTCGGTTTCAACTATCAATCAAGAATCGATCGGATGAAATATTAAATAGGATTCGATTAAAAATATTGAAATTAAAACAAAAATTTTAAAATAAACAATTTATCCAAAAATTAATCGAATTATCCGAACTGATCAGAAATTTCCGGTTCTGATAGAATTAGGGGTGGGCATTCAACTTCAGGTAGTAACCATTCAATTAGGCGTGGGCATAATAGAATTAGGGATGGACATTCAGGTTCAAGTAGTAACCATTCATTTTCGGGTAGTACACTATTCAGTTATCGGTTTTTATGGACAAAACTTGTAGTAAATATTCAAATTATTCTCATAAATAAACATAAATTGAAAATAAAACAGTAAAATATATTAAGTATCTAAAAATTTTAATATTAAACTTAACAAATATGTCAAATATTTTAAAATATTAAAAATACTATATATATATATATATTCAATATTTATGCTTAGATTTGGATCTTTCAGGTATCCGTTTTTTCATTCAGTTCGGTTTCGGTTACTCGGATAATAAAATTTAATTCCATTCGAATTCTTTTCCAATTTCAACTTTTTTTTTATCGTTTTCAATTCACTTATTTAATTCTGGTTAATTTACTCAGTCCTAAATAGAACCATAAAGCCAATGTAAATATATACTTCGGAATGCATATAATATATCCAATTAAAGAAAAAAAGTAAGTCACCTACTCATCAAAATTCGAGAAGAGAGAGAATCAAATCTTTTTACACTAAAACTTTGATTACAAACTTCATAAAATGGAAGAAACTTTGATTACAAAACTTCAGAAAGTAATTAGTTTTTAAAATGTGTAGCAACATCATCAAGATTCAAGAACCATACCTGAGTTTGCAAGATTGTGATCAGAAAGAAGAAAGGAGAAGAGAGATTTTGATGCGTTATTGAGTAAAGATACTATTCATTACTTGGACCTTCCTCCATTTATATAAACCCTGAAAGTATAAGAATACAATCAAATCTTTTTACAGTCAAGAACCCTTGATTACAAAACTTCATCAGAAAGTTGTTTTTTAAAGGGTTACAAGTGTGTAGAATCATAAAGAACCATACCTGAGTTTGCAAGATTATGACCAGAAAGAAGAAAGAAGAAAGGAGACGAGAGAAGAGAGAAGAGAGATTTTGATGTGTTCTTGAGTACTACAGATACTATTCTCATAAATCCAGTGCCACTTAACTGCTAGCTTCTCTACTTTATTTTGGTTTGATTTCTGTTTTTGTTCGTAATTCCTTAAAGAGAAATATTTGTTTCAAAGTATTCAAGAACCCACTTGCAGAAAACAGAAGGTATTCTAGTTTTTTTCAAAATGTTAACAAAGAAAAAGAAAGAAAGGAAACTCACCATTATTTTTAACATTTTGCCGAAAATGTTGTACCTAATTCTTCTTTTGATTCTATATGTATACATTTAGATTGAAATTTGAAATTGATGGGAATTAAGGAGTAGAAATTATCAAAATGGAGAGAGAGAGACGATGTTAAGTGAGTCCATCTGAATCTTCGTTAACCAAACTCCGACTACCGATGCTCATGTCTATTCCAGTGCTCCTTGAGTCACTCAGGTTTCCTTCATATACACATTAGAATTCTTTCCTTTACCGTTTCCACCATCGAACTTTATCTCATTGTCCGTGTCACCGCACACTCCTTTTCTACTGTCCTCTGCGCTTTTCTGAAGCTGCAACGCAAACTCTAAGTTCCACATCGACAGTCTCTCAATGGCCTGGTCTAATACACACTTCATTGCGGTTTCAGAGAACTTTTTGAAGCATTCCACTGGGATCTTTCCCTTGAGATATGGATCAAACTACCTGATCAAGCATGCCTTTCTTGTAGCAGTATGGTGCCCAATCAGCTAAGATCACTTGTTCCTTTGTCGGTGTCGGGTTTAGAGTTGGTCGTGCGCATAGGGCTTCAAAGAGGATGACGCCAAAAGAGTATGATCGTGTGTTTGTGGTCTTCCCATTTCTCATCCAATAGAATGTTTGTGGTCTTTACATCTCTGTGTGGATGATCGTGTGTTTTGCACCAGTATGTAGATAATGTAAGCCTCGAGCTGCACCGATGAATATCTTAAGACGATGCTTCCACGAAAGAGGAGAATTATGGGTTTTGTAGAGATGCTCATCGTTCCATTGATGTAGCATCTAGGATGTGATCTTGTGATTGTTTTACCTGTTGAGAAATTATATTGAAACTGATAAGTGAGACTGAGACATGTTTTCATATTTCTTCTCTTTCCATCCAGACGCAGTTCAGCTACCGAGATTGGATTCGAGCAATGGACATGGTGAGAGGAGAGAGTATCATTGGCATGCAACTAAAATGTAATAATAGCAGAATGCATCAATGATTGTAAGAAATGAATTGCTATAAGAAGATGAAGCCTATTAGTATGAATAAAACGTACAATGAAACTGCTGTAAATTGAGTCCAAAATTGTTGCATCATTTAATACATAAAAACTTATGTTAGTTAACATTTTGTTGCATAGTGAATATTTTTTTTGAAATTCAACAGCTTATTTTCTCGTAAAGAAGCAAAAAATCAAAACTTATAATTTTATTATCAATCTTTCGTAAGATTTCTACTTGCTCAAATTTGTATTACTGTTCTTAGAATGTGTTGATGTCAGTGTTTCATCTAAACGTTTGCTAATAACTTGTATGATGGAATATGTATTGATGATATTCATCTTTGAAATTTCTATTCTCTCGAAGGGTTTTTATTTATTTATTTACACGCTAATATCAAAGATTAGCCAAAAGAACATTATTAAATTTTAATATTCTCTTATTCTTTGTTATATAATAAAAGAGAAAAATCAGAAGCCACATTTCAAGCTACAGTTTTTCTGTATTTTAAGTCAATCAAACTGTTTTTTATAAGTTAAATTTTTAACAACAAATTAACATGTTTGACAAAAAAACAAAAACAAAAGTCGGAGCATAATCAGTTCTTAACCTAATTTTGATATAACAACTAAATAACATGTTTAGAGTTGTGTCTTTTCGTATTTAAAATTAATTTCTTTTATTTTTTATTTTGTTTTAAATCCTTATTTTTCTCTACAATTTATTTTTAAATTATTATTTTTAAATCATGACTTTTATATTTAAGTTTGACAATTGACTATTTATTTTTCTCCTGTGCACGTTTGGTAGTTAAATTTTTATAACTCTTAATCACTATTTATTACAATAATAAATTTATTCAAATGAAAAACATTAACGGTAAGATTTAATAAAATTCATGAGTTAGTTCTAAATAAAATTTTAGTTATTGATGGTACCATCTTTCAGTTTCTGATCTCAGCAAATACAAACTCATATTTTTTGTAAATTCTTTAGTTATACTCGGTTTCTCCGGCCCATTGACATATAACCCAAATTTTAATAATTAGAAACTCTGAAACATGATAAATTACTATCTTAAAAATATATAAATAACTTTAAAACAATTTTTGAAAATATATATGGATTTTTAAAAAGAATTATCTCGCTCTTTTGAACAAAAACACATTCAAATACGACATGACAAGACACGATATTAAAAATATATAATATATTTTAGATAGTTTTTAAAAGTAAAAAAATATAACTATTGGAAATATTTCTAGGTTAATAAACACATCAATGTGAAATTTTTCCAACAAATTTGAAAACAGAACCGTATAAATCCTTGGATTTTTCTTTAAAGCAAGTTAACAAAAACAAATACCTATATAAATTTATATAAAACACTCAAATATGATAGGACACTCGATAAGACACAAAAATATATAATCAACTTTAAAATAATTTTAAAAATTCAACAAATACAACTATGAAAATATTTATAAGTTAAAAAACATGACACTCTAAAACTTTAGATTTTCCTTACAAATGATGATATCCAAACGTTTAAAAACAAAATAATCTCAATATGTTTTAATAGAAATCATAAACAACATACAAACATTAGATTTTTTCTATACCAGATAAATATATATAAATTACTACATATGATTTTCAAAAAAAAATGATAATAATCTAATACAATTAAATGTGGAGTGGTAATTGAGAATGTAAAATAATTAACTTTAAGGAACGAATATCATATTTCTTCGATAGTTGATTAATTTTAAATCAAGTTATTTATAGTATACTAGTCTTTTTTATAAAATTCAAATATTTTAACCAACTAAAATCTTAGATTAAGACTATAAATTTAGATACTTACTGAATTAGACTCTAATATAAACTTTTAAACCCAAATATTCTTTTTCTTCGTAGATTACATAATTCATATCCAGTTTTTTCTGTGAACAACTCATCCGTTTCAAAAATTTTAAATTATAAAATTTGCAAAAAATTCAAGCTTTTCTAAAATGATGAAATCATGATTTATTTTTATAGCAAACAATTATATCTAGTGAACATAATAATTTAAAATTAATTATTATGATGTATTTGAATATCAAATACTTTTTATATAATTGATTGGGTGTAAATATTTTATCACATAATTTATAATTAATTAAAATAAGATTATTTAAAAAAAATAAAAGGTTAGAAGGACTATATTTGAAAAAGGAAATTTATAATTGACTAAAATAATATATAAGTAATACATATTGTAAATATTCAAAAAGCTTAAATTGTTTACATTTGTTTGGTGAAGTTTTTGATCTTGAAACACCATGCTTGTTACTCATTCCGTTTCTCTATAAGTGATGTTTTAAGTTTTTATTTTTGTTTCATATTAAATGATGTTTTCGATTTTCAATGAAAAATTTTAAAGCTAAAAACTATTAATATTATGCAGTATGGTTTTTGATTGGCTAAAATAAATGAAATTAAAGATGTTTTTATGAAAAAGAGATAAATTAAATGATATTTTTGTGTTTTATTAATTAACGTGAAAAACACTTAAACATCAAATAATAAGGAACAGAGGGAGTAATAAATACTAAATCCTAATAATGAATCATTAACGACTAAATGATACTATAATTAAAACAGACATAATCTAACTTTTTTAGATTAAATCGAGTGATATAATATTTCTTGAGATTGTTCTCTAATTGTATAGAGATATTTTTCTAACCTTAATTTGACAACAAATTTAAATTATTAAAATTTTAAAATAAAAATTAAATAGAAAAATTGTGGATTTACCACATGTTTCTCTTTTAATATGACGGACATCAATAGCACAAGCGGTGCTTTTAGAAAATTACATGTGTATATGTAAAAAGAGAAGTAAGTTCCCTTTGTCGTCCACAAACTTTTAATATCTAATAAATTAGGTGAATTTAAAAAAAAAAAAAAATATGAGGATATGTTTTGCAAACTAATGACAAAGGGTTATTAGGTTAGCAGAAACCTAATTAACGCACTAATTGTCTCTATCAACACCACGATGGAGTATGGTTCTCTGTTTCGTTTATATATGTT
>OVAO01001339.1:0-15517 GCA_900406285.1 Biscutella auriculata
GTAATATAAAAATATTAATGAAAAAGTAACCCCGCATTGTACGCGGGTGTAAATCTAATTTGATATTATGTGGTAAGTATTCATGGTTTCTTTACATATTAATATAGAATCAACTTTTTGAGTATTGTTTCTAATTTTTTTACCTAGGATATGCACATACTAAAATACATATAAATTACTTCCAAGTGTTATGAAACTAAAATGGAAAAATGTCATAAAAAAACATAAACTTCTACTTTTGCTTATTTTTAATCATGAATTTTTAGATAGACCATTTTAACATCAAAGTTTCATTGACTTTCCAATTAAATCTTAAAGTTGTGTTAACTAAGCCAAATTAGGCACGACGTTAACTTCACTAACGGAATATTTAAACGGTGTTAATTCTCATTTACATGAAACGACGTCGGTTTAGAAAAATGACAAAAAATCCCAAAGTTTCAAATTAAGGCCATTTTAATCATGAACTTTGGTTGACTTTCAATTTTAATCACAAACTTTCGTTGACCGAGTCAAATTGGGCATGACATTATATTATGGGCCGACGATAGGTTATTCAGCTCGGTTCGGGATATTTAAGTTTTGGTTTTGTTATTTTTACAAAATTTGTCAGTTCGAGAATAAATTATATATCGGTTCGAGTTCGAGTTATTCGACTCGGTCTGGGTTATTCGAGTTTTGGTTTTGTTCTTTTAAGAATAACTCGAATATAAACCGAACTAATTTTTAAAGAAAATATGTTCATTCAAGAATAACCTGAATCCAAACCGAACCGATATAGAATAACCAAACAAAACCGAGTCGAATAACCCAAACTGAGTCGAATAACCCGAACCGATATATAATTTATTCTCGAACAAACAAATTTTTAAGAAATAACAAAACCAAAACTTGAATATCCCGAACCGAATTACCTATCGCCAACCCCTAATATAAATTATGCCCAATTTGACTCGGTCAACGAAATTTTGTGATTAAAATTGAAAGTCAACCAAAGTTCATGATTAAAATGGCCTTAATTTGAAACTTTGGGATTTTTTGTCATTTTTCTAAAACAACGTCGTTTCATGTAACGGTGAGATTTAACACCGTTTACATATTCCGTTAGTGAAGTTAACGTCGTGCCTAATTTGGCTTAGTCAACACAACTTTAGAATTTAATTGGAAAATCAATGAAACTTTGATGTTAAAATGGTCTATCTGAAAATTCATGATTAAAAATGAGCAAAAGTGAAAGTTCATGCTTTTTATAACATTTTTCCCAAACTAAAATATTTGTATTTTCAAGTTTTTGATAACTTCAATTATTTTCATATTTTAATCAAAAACTTTTTAATGAGTAAAACTGACTTTAAGTTTAATCTCATGAAATAATCGGCTAAAATTTACAAAATATTTAAAGACATCAATTCTTTTTAAATGTTTTAAAAATCATATAAATTTCAACATAATAACTAACTTTAATTTTAAATTATGCTCATTCCATCTCATTTCTCTCATTACAAAAATGCTAGCTTTGATTTGGTGATACTAGTATCTATTACCATGAGACGTGTATGGTCAAATAATATAGGTTATTATGTTTTTGTAACAACAATAAGAGATCGGTCAGTGAAATATTTTTTGGTTAATTCAATGATAGAAGGAATCTCAACTAATTTTTGGGGGAGAGGTGTTAGTTCACGAATAAACTATTTTCTAAATATTTAAATAGAATCGTATTAAAAAGTTCTTTTATCCACGTAAATGTTTGGAAATAATATGATTTTATTCTGGGTAACTGGTGGATCGAACGGGAAACGTAGTAATACATCAAATCAATTTTCTTATCACTAGATAATATATAAAGTTTCATATGATCAAACATAAACATATCCAAAAAAATAGAACAAAAAAAAATCTCTACACTCAAAATTCAACTACTAACCCACTAGTACTTGATTAAATAAATGAAATATTTTGGATTGCTATTGTTCATCATAAATATTTTTTTTTGGGTAAAATGTAAAATTAATTAGACAAAAGAATATTTACAAAGAGTTGCAGAAAATGAAGAGAAACAAAATTGCTAAAACAAGAAAAACATGATATTAAAAAAAAGAAGATAGAAAAAGGGGGATCGGTGGGGGGGGGGGAGAGGGAGAGAGCAAATCTTCAGCCTCATTAAAATCCATAGTTAGAAAATTCAGGGGACAAAACTAACTATGCGAAAAAGAGTACTGAAGAAATGTTCACCGAAGAACTAGAAGGTGGTTATGGAGATGTTGAGAGCGCGCCATCGATCAAGAAGGTTGCTTAGGCGATGAGTGGGCAGATAGTCGATGGACTGAATTCTCAAAGAGAGACGATCATGCAAAAGAGCAGCCATAGTATGAGGAGCCTTAGGGGAATTGCCATGACGTCTGTCATTCATCATATATATATTTCACATTGCTAGAACTAATAATGATGATAAACATAATCTTTTCGGGTTTAGAAGAGGAGATTTTCAAAGCGAAATGATATTTCTGAAAAATATCCTCATTTACCACTTCCACAACCACTTTGTTTATAAGATTCAGCTTTTTAGGAGTTATATTATTACATTAATACGAGAAACAATAAGTTATGATTAAAGTTGTAAGAAAAATTTCGAAAGTGTTATTTACAAAGTAAGAAATCATCCTTCAATAACTTGAAGAGACGTATACGTGTAATCAAAATACATGAAGCTACCTACGTGCATGCTTGTGCATAGTTAAGATAAGACGCATAAGTTGAGTGATCAAAATGAGGAATAATGGAACGAACAAAAAGAATGATATTATTATATATATTATCTAAAAATATTGAAATAAAACCAACTACAAAATTCAGTAAGCAAACAAATAAATAAATAAATAAGTAATGAAGATGATTTATCTTTCTTAGCTTTATCCTTTTCGTTTGTCCTATATCTAAATGAGTTTGAAATTAGTTAGGGTTTGTGTTGTTAAAAAAACAATTCATTAGATTCATTTAACTAACTAAAATTTTATTGATCTTAAATGAATCTTTTTATAACCTATTTATTATATGGAGTTTGCAAAATAAATAATCACGGACTTTTTTTTAGACCTTATAAACTCCATTTATCTTTTTTTTTTTCAAAAAATATCTTTAAATACCATTTCTAATAGTTAATTTTGAATAATTTCCAAGTTATGATTAATAGAATCAAGCAACTTTATTTCTAAAGTTAAATGCGAAATAATATTTTCTGATAAATAGAAAATTATTTTTTTCTGAAAAATGTAATATCAATTTTTTTTTCTGAAAATGTATAATAATCTTTTGTTTCTAAAAAATAAATAATTATATTTTTCTAAAAATAAGAAAGATTGTTTTAACTTGGAATCACGTTTTTTCCAAAGACAGAATCACATTTTTCACAAAATATATTTTTTAGAAAAATGTAGAATCACGCTTTTTAATAAAATGCGGAATAGATTTTGTCAAAAACTTGGAATTAATTTTTTTCAAAAACAAATAATCACGTTTTTTTCAGAAAATCACATAAAAACTTTTTCTAAAAAATATTGATCACATGTTCTAAAAAATGCATATCATTTTTCTAGAAAAATGGTAGGTCACATATTTTTTAAACGTGAAATTATATTTTCCCACAAAATTACTGATATAAAACATATTTTTCTCATTTTAAATAAAAGATTAATGTTTAAATCTTAACATAATTTATAAATTAATTATTTAAGTTATTAAGAATATTAGTTATTTGTTTAAGAAATAAATAGATAATTAATACAAATTAATTAAGAATATTTGTTTAAAAAAATCATACAAATTAATGGGTATAAATGAGTTTTATTGTGTGTTAAATGGGTAAGAAATTTAAATGGATTCAAATGTATAACTGTACTAAAGCTCAAAAATTAAATGGATCTTAATAAATATAAATTTAATAGACTGAGACTAAGTGAGATCGATCAAAATAAAGTGGACATGTCCATCTTAACATCTCTGATCCTACCATCTCAACGTTGTTGGCTGAGCATAAGTGAAATAATGAAACTAACAAGTCAGGTACTACAATTCTGAGTTTCTCCGAATAATATTCTTTTATTGAGTCTTACAAAAAATGCAAAACGTACTTCCGATCTAACAACTCTAAAGCTAGAATGAATTGAAAATTACTTTTGGAATTTTATCTAAACTAAGCAAAATGGAAACTTAATAATTGGACAAAAAGTAAAGGAATTTTAAATTAAAAAGAAACTTACAAATAAAAGCATTAGATTTAGGGAAATTATATTTTTGGATCTCATGAACTAGGAAATCAGTTCTAAAGGGTATTCATTAAAAGTTTATCTTAAACTAAAAAATGTGTAATAGATTCACCTTAATCTTGTTTGAATCTAGGTGCTAGACCAACAAGAATACATATAAGATTCGATATATTCACGACGAAGACGTATGTCAAATCACAGTCGCTTACATGACGTCACCCACTCAAGAAATACACAGGTTGTTCACATGAACTATTAAAATCATGTGATATCTCTATACTAGACTACTAGTAATCAAATACTCTGACATGATTTTTATTTAACTAAATAATTATTTTTTGTGTGTGGCCTGTAGAGAGTTTGTGGACCGAGTGTGACTATAAATGTGTTGCAAATCTCTAGGTTTTAGGGTAAGTTTAGACATTCATCATTTCAATTAATTTCCTTTTAAGATTTAATACCTTTTGTAGAGAATAATTGGTATTTAGATTTAAATTTTGGAGAACAATCGCTGAAATGCCATTAAACTGAAAATCGTTTGTTGAAATGTTATTGTTTTTTAATACAATTATTTTAATAAGAAATAATGATAAAATACGAAACTGTCCCAGCAAAAGTTGAAAAATTACAGAGCAAAAGTTGAAAAATTACAGAGCAAAAGCTGAGTGAACCCAGTAACGCACCCACTAAAACCACAAACAAACCCGATTGCATAAAATAAACCCGATTTCCTATATTGAACCCGATTGCATCAATTTGGAGCATAATTTAGACCCGATTATTTGAAATTTGAAGTTGTCAACCCTAGACAACTCGACAACTCAATTTTAGTTGTTCTTGTCTTCCTCGTTCAGTGGCTCGAAAATTTGTCCCGCAACCGACAATGTCTAAGACGAGAGGAGGAGCAGTTCCCAATCTCATAACTCGTTGTGAAAGACTTTTACAAAGAAATAAAAACAGAGCTCCACCTTACAAGAAACCGCCCCAATCGTTCAAGAAGAAATCGCCCGAACCATTTAAGAAGAAGTCGGTAAAATCGTATGAATACTACTGTCAAAATGATAATGAAGCTACTTAGATCGATAAATCCAGGGAAAGAGATGAATAATCCAATGTGATCGGTCAAACTCATAGTGCGGAAGAAGCCGTTGAAACCGGAGTAGAAGCCGATTTAACCGAAGAAGCCGCTCCTATTGTTGTTCCAATTGACGATCCTCCATAGAAAATTGTATGTTGTTCGATTGTTTGTTGATATAATTGTGCGAATTGTGTGCGAATTGTGTTAGGAAAACAATTAGATTTTAGGATAATTGGACTAGTAGTGCAAACTGTTAGTGTAGGATAATGGACAACTATTGAAAATGATTCTATTTGCAGGATGGTGATTTTATGTTGATGGAACCATCAAGTTTTTACTTCGGCTTAGAACAATACATGAACTATTACAAGATTGGATCGAGATGTCACATTTGAGACATTGTTCAGCTGATAAAAGATAAAAGGCTGCAGCAATGGTTCATAACTCATCCCTAGTTTCAGCATATTTTCCACATGCTAGAGGAGCCGAACAGGAAGCTCATGGGGATGTGGATGTTGTTCCTTCACCTAACTAAGACCGATTGTAATGATGTTGTGTGGTTTGTGGTGAATGGAGTCCCCGTGCGATACTCCATTAGAGAACATGGGTTGTTGTCTGGCTTGAATTACCACCAATATCCGAGCAACTACACAGAGTTGAAAGCTAGGGAAAAAGGAGATTACAGTTTGGTGTTGAGGGTTTTTAAGAAGAAAAACAAGATTACGATGTCGGATGTGGAAGAGGAAGTTCAGACCTTGAGGAACGCGACAACAAGAAGAAGATGCTTGTCTTGTTATTCTTATGCAAGGTTATTAAAGCGAAATGTAAGTTGGCGACACCCTTAGACCCATTCTTGCCTAAGGTCGTCGATAATTTGGAACTGTGTAGAACTTTTCCATGGGGGAAATACACATTCCACAACCTGTTGGAGGAGGTGAAGAGTATTGATAAGAAGTTCAAGCAAGGGGTGGTGAAAGAACTTTTTCTAGTTTTGTTAATGTTTGAAGTGACTCTTTTGAGTTCGGTTTTTTATAAGAACTTGTTTGGGTTTTCATCTGAACCGTAGGCTTTTACATTTGAGTGTGTTCCTGTCCTTGAAAGAAAATTCCCTGAAGATGTCTGCGGGCATATCAGTATTGTCCGAGGCTATGTAAGCATCGGTTCGTCGAGACCAACATGAAGGGATATCCACTCGACGACATAACCTTGGAACTTGGATCAACGAATGATATCATCAACATCCTAGAGCCCGACGTGTACGAGAGAGAGCTTATGGAGCGCTTCATGGAGCCCGACTTCAATGGAGTGGAACTTATTATCGATGATATGGTACGTGGATGGGTGGAGCATGTCGTTTTTAGGGGTGAAAAGATATGGTGGAAAGACTTGTACGACAAGGATTTATCGACCATATGCATAATAGAGAACGTATATGTTGGAGCTGCCTCTTCGAGTCACGCACGAGAAGGTGATAATGCAAGAGAAGATCCTGATGCCAGTGCCACAACCACATGGTTTGTGCATATGTTTGCCGAGATCACGGAAGATGTAGCTGCGTTGGGCGAGAAGGTCGATGGAAAGTTCGAGACCGTGTTTCAGAAGCTTGATGATCATCACCTCAGATTGCAAGACTGTGAGAGCTTCGTGAGAGAGAGGCAGATGCGAATTATACCGTACAGTGGGGGAGGAGCCCTCAGTTTCAGTAGGTTTAGTGCACCATCCCCTGATGAAGTTGATCACGAGTCGGAGGAGACCTACCCCCCAAAAAAGAGGAGAGGGAGACCTAAAAAAGCTCAAGTCTAGAGCGGAAATAGTATGGAATAAACTTGTTCTGAATTTTATGTCATGTTATGAACTTTGAATGTTTTGTTATAAACTTTTGTTATGAATATTTCAAATGTTTTGTTATGAAGTTTTGTTCTGAATATTATATTTTGAAATGCATGGAAATTTAGACAGAACTTACGTAATGCATGTAAATTTGGACAACTAGACAACTATTGAAATGCATGGAAAATTAGACAACTAGACAACTTATGAAATGAATGGAAATCTAGACAACTATTGGAAGTTTCATTACCGTAATGATGATACAAAACGTGTACAGCTGGACAACTATTTTCATCTATAATGAAGGGATGCAAGTGATGTCATCGTGTTAGTTGGCATCTGTAATCGGACAACTACACAATTAATGAATGGTTGCAAGTGATGTCCTCGTATTAGTTGGCATTATTGAAGATACGTTAATGATACAAAACTAATTTAAACGAAACTTAGTATTAATAAATGGGAATAAACAAGTCTTAAAATAAAAGAGTTCAAGAAAGATCTAAACATCAACGCATAAGATAATAGGAATAAATAAGTCTTAAAATAAAATAGTTCAAGAAATATCTAAACATAAATTAAATAATTTGAGATATACTAGGGATTAATCAAGGGATCACATTCTATGATCCAATTCACGAGGATTGTTTGAGAGGAGAAGAACAAGTTCTCGGTACCAGAAAAAGGTTTGACATATGAGACACTTTTGATTTGCAGTGTATATGGCCTCCCCCGAACCATACACCATCCTTCAAAAAAGCAAAGTACCGGTGACGTTTTCACATTTTCAAGGGGCATGCACGTATCCGGTTAAAAGCTCCCTCATTATAAGTCCACTTCTCCAAACTTTTAGGGAATACCGGTCAATTTTACGGGTAACCCAAAATTTAAGAGAGCGAGAAAACGCACACAAAATTTGTTAACGCAGTTCGGTCAAAATTGCCTACGTCTCCGGACCTGCTATAGATTGTTTTTATTAACTCGGGAGATACATCACTCTCAACTTACACCTGATCCCTAAACACTCAAAAAATTACTCTTAATTTCTTACAAAAGAAGATATAAATTCTCTCTTATTTTTCTCTCTTATCTCTCACGTATCTCTTTCTCTTTGAAATTGTGTTTTGTGTTTTTGGATGATCTTCATGACTTCTCCTTCACCTCTTTATATAGAAGTTATGGGGGTTTGGTGAGCCACAATTCTTGACAAACTTGTTGTCATTGTTGACAATTCATACTTTGTCATTGTCAACAATTCACACCACCTTCCAAAGCCGTCATCGTCAAAACGTGTTTATACTTGACAATCTCCCACTTGAAGACTGATTTCAATATGTTTTCACACCTTGATCATTGCAGTAGTTCTTCCCGGCTTTTTACTTCAACAAACCAACTGAGGTTGTACACAACCTCAACTTATCATATAACACAACCTTCATTAGCATGTCTGTCGGATTCTTACTTCCTGGGATCTTTTCAAGCACCAACATTTCATCTTCTAATGTTGATATGATGAAATGATATCGACGATGTTTGTGTTTCGTCCGAGCATGATAAACCAAATTCTTTGTCAAATCGATGACACTCTTGCTATCATAGTATATCACACCTTTCTCTTGCTCATGACCTAACTCTTATAGAAATGATTGTAACCACATCATCTCTTTTGTTGCCTCTATCATCGCAACATACTCAGCTTCACAACTTGATAAAGCAACAATTTTCTGCAACTTTGAAACCCAACAAGTTATAGTATCACCAAATGTGTAGACATAGCCGGTTGTGCTCTTTGTGCTATTAATGTAACATCTATTGTCAGCATCAACATATCCCTGCAATCCCGTCTCAGACTTCGCGAAACATATAGATAAATTTGGATTCCCTTTCAGATATCTGAAAATCCACTTAACCGCCTTCCAATGTTCATTTCCTGGATTGCTCATAAATCTGCTAACTACATGTGCAATATTTGACCTTGTACATATCATTGCGTACATCAGGCTGCCTATAATAGAAACATATGGAATTTTATCCATATATGCTATCTCATCTTCCATATTTGGAGACTATTCTCTAGATAACCGAAAATGACTTGCCAGTGAAATACTGACTGGCTTCACATCATCCATGTTAAACCTCTTGAGGACTTTATTCACATACTCCTCTTGTGATAACTTAATACCTTCTTTACTTCTACTTATTCCAAGGTCTTACATCGCAAACTCTTCTAAGAGTTTCGTCTTCAAGTTATTGATCTCATGCAAGTCTGCTCCTACTATCAACATGTCATCCACATATAGGAGTAATATCAAGTAGGACTCTTCAAGCTTCTTGATGTCACTCATGTTTTACCCTAGACAGTTATTATCTGCAAGTTCACAGACTGACAGTGTAGTACTTAGGGATCGAATCCACATAGACTAAAGACTAACACAAAGAGATAGGAAAGACTGAGTAATGACTAAAACGAACAAAAGAGATGGTTGAGTGATTGTGGCAGACAATTGTGAAATGAATAAAGCAGTAAAAAGGCAATAAGGTTGAATTGATGATAGTCAAACAATCAGGCCTAGGGAATCCTATAAGGGGTTTTGGCGGGAAACGCTAAGATAAAATCTCGAGAAAAGTGCACGTAGGATCTATGGACATAGTTTATGTCTCTGTACTTACTCTAAAAGGACCTCGCGTTTGTCACTCAGCGCTCAACTAGAGCAAAACCCAACTCGAGAACCTAATGTAGGTCCCCTTTACTAAATCTCTGAAGTAGGTTAACCCCAGGGTCTCAGGTGTAAACCTACGCCTAACCAATGCCCTTCAGGTGCTAGCAACGTCACTAATGCTAGCTCTAATAACCTAGAAATCCCGGTAATCCAATTCAATGTTATCCTATCGACCTAGGCAGACCCGGTTAAGAAATATTTAGCAAATGTCACTAGGTTAGTCGCTATGTTTATCAGATAGAAATGACTAACCTAAACTTTCTTAGTTACTGATTTGGGCGATCCAATTTAGTGCTTATCAGGCTTGGATCATCCTAAGTCTAAACCCAATTTGTAAGATCGAGTTTAGACTATAAATCAATTAATATGGAAGGATCCCTATTGTTTCCTTATGTCTAAATTTAGTCAAGCATAAATCCAAGCATGCCCTTCCAGTTAACCCTAGATCTTTCGGAGCCAAGGTTGGAGAAAAGAGTAGCAATGGTAAGACTATTATCAAAGGGGGCTTGACTGAGCATAAGGTAGAGATGAATAAAGCAGATCATGTCAATAAGGCTCTACATGAGATTAATCCAAAAGAAGAGCCAGGTGACAAAGAAACCCTCGCGTTGCATCCGGATAGTGGTTGTGTTAGTAAAGGTTCCACCAGGCAATGATGAAGAAAGCCATCACCGATGAGCATACCCTTGGAGACAAAGTTGGAGACAAGACTAGCGATGGTAAGTCTAACCTAGATGAAGAGTTTATAGAGCTCAAGAGCGCGATGCTGCAAACAATGGAGAACCTCAGAGCCCAGAGTGTTTCAAACCTCAAGATCATTGAGGAACTTCAAGCCAAGTTCACCATGTTTGAGAAGGTTTATAAACCACCATGAGGAGAATAGAAAGTCAAGCAAGAAGCGTAAAACAAGCTCACTTGGAAGGAAGTCTCATGGTTATCCTTGCACATATCCTTTTTAGCTTTTTTCATTTTATTGATTTCGCTTCATTGAACCTGTATGTTTAGATTCTGTTATGGGAGTTTGATGTCTTGCAGATTATATTCAGATATTGAGGTCATGCAAAGGCCAACCCACTGATATTGAGGTCAGTGTGAAGCAAGGATCAAACATGTTAGAAGACTTAACTAAAATGAGCACGTTTGGGAGTACAGAGCAACTGTACCGGTCACACACCGGTCAGTCTACACCGGTACATCCTCGACCGTACCTCTTGGAGTGCATATCAATCATCATATCGGTCACACCTGTGACCGGTACTCAAAAGCCGTGACGAGCATAACACATACACCGGTCACTCCACCGGTCGATTAGTGACCGACACTTATCCTACGGTTAAAATCCTGATACCATATACCGGTCACATATACCGATCATATATACCGGTCAACCTGATCGGTACAAGGTACCAAATTCCCACCTGTCAAATTGCATTTTTATTTCTCTTATTTTCGGTTCCATTCTTCCAAATTGGACGCACATGAATTGTGTTGTTTAAGTTTGGGGGATGAGCCACCTTTGGAATGATATTGTTTTCTATTTAGTTCTTTGATTGAGTCTCATACGCATTACATTTTATGTTTTCCTAAAAACCTGAAAATTTTCAAAAATATTTACTTTTATTCGGATTTTGCATTTAGATTGCATTACATTGTATCTTAGGATTGAGTCTTATATATGATGCATTTCATATTTTTAAGAAAGAACCTATGCACCTTTACTCCCGATCATCGATTTTGGCTTAGTAGTCTCATAAGTCTTGAAGCTCATAGCTTTAGATCTTAATGCTTTAAAAGATAGGTAATTGTTTTGTGATACTTGCTAGCCTAGATTGCTTTCAATTATGATATGAGTATAAACCTGAATTTTAATTAGCATGATCTTGGTTACACTTATGTTTCATGGTATTTTCTATATTCAAGCGCGAAATTGAGCATATGAACCCAAACACATTTAGCTCAATTCGGTCATTCTCATTTTTAGGATGATTCCCTCTAACACATTTGCACCATTAGCCTAAACACTTGTGTGAGTTCTCCTTGTTTGATTTAGTGAATGTAATTTTGCAAAAACCTAAAAGTATAGAGAGCCACAGTAGAGAACATTTATGCGGGTAGCTTAGGATGTTGGGAATGAAATAAAAAGAAAAAGAAAAGCTTGGGTAACTCTAGGACTTGATTTTGATCTGGTTATTGGTAGAACTAAGTTTGAGATTATGATTTGATATAGAAAAGTTTGAAAAGAGAAAGAAAAGAAAGGGAAAATAGTCACCAAAAGAAATAAAAAGATGAAAAAGGGATAAGATGAAATGAAGCAAAAAACTTATAGGACTCTAGAATAGAAAGGAAAAGTTAGCTCCAAAAAACCAGAGAGTTTGGAAGGTCAGTGTTCGTTTTCGTCTTTGATTAGTTCGCTGTTGAGTGAGTTAGATCAGAGAGAATTGAGGGGGCTAATTCTTTGCTTTCGAATTCGTCTAAGGGTAGGCTTAGAGAAGAGAGAAAACTTGTAAGAGTATCTTTTAGTTGTAAAGGTTACTGCTTATAAATAAAGAGTTTAACCGCTTGGTCTTGGCGTTTCAAGACGTAAATCTGTTGTTGATTTATTCTATGCACTTACACCCATTGTGTGCCTTGATCATGTTTCACTCTTCCTAATTGAATGTAGGAATACATTATAGTTTTAGATAGGTGGATCACCTTTTCTTAGTAATAACAACGGAAGGTGATATTGCTTGAATGATAAGACGAGTAGTTATGCTAAGTCGAAGATACTCTCATCGATGACTTTTGGTTGCTGAAGTTCTTGTTTTTCATACCTCGACCTTTGCTTAGATTTTGTTTTGCTTGAGGGCAAGCAAATGATAAGTTTGGGAGAGTTGATGTGTTGTTATTTTATCAGTTTTTAACTCAGTTTTCATTCGTCTTTTCGTTGTTTTAGGATGCATTTAGAGTCCTTTAGGTTGCATTTTGCATGCATATGACATTTTAGGTGCAAAGTTGGAGTTATACAAGGATTATACCAAAAAGATGAAAAATGAGTAAAAGTGCAGAAAAGTCAACATTTCAGAGTTGACCAGAAATTTTGGGACACCATACCGGTCACTACACCGGTCGGGACCACTGACCGGTCCAAATGGATATGATCTTTTGGAAGCATCATACCGGTCACATTTGCGACCGATACTCTCCCTAGATCTAGATTGGAGCATTCATATCGGTCATACAGACCGATGCCCTCACTGGTGCATTACACGAAGATCTAACGACAACTGAATACCGGTCAAGATACCAGTCACTTCGACCGGTATTGACCTAGCGTTTTGGATATTTCGATCATTTTTCTTTGTAATTTTCGGCTCACTATATAAAGGGAGTCAAGCAAACTAAAACCCTAGCCACGTTTTTAGCTCATTTTTCCAGTCTCTCTTCTCTTTAGTTTTCAATTTCAAATTTAGTTTTCTCTCTAGAACTCTTGTAGTCTTTAGAACATATTTCTTGACCTCGTTCAATACTTAAACTATCTTCCCCTTCAAACTGACTTACTTTCCGAAGGCTTAGGAACTGAACATCAAAATCATCATCTTCGTTGTTATCCATAGAGAAATATGCATCCTCAGTCTCTGGCTCTTGAATAATCGGCTCAGTAACTCCATGTATTGATTCATCTGCTTCGTAAATAGTTAGTATTTCGCAATTACGTACATCCTCACCATCTCTGTCATTTCCATCCACCCCCTCATAATTAACGCCAACAGAGCTTCCTCCCTCGATTCTTGAAATACATCCACTCGTTATACAATTATCCTTGTCACATTCCTTGTCTTTGATTACCTCCACATTCAACACACTCATATGCCCTTTTTATCAACTATCGTTAGGTAAGCATAGACATCCACATCGTCAACAAATACTAACTCTCCCTCATGAGTTTGTAACGTCGTCGGAAAGTAACTCAATCTCATGTGAGAGTTACCTTCACTATCTATCTCAATCTTTTTCTTATCTTATTTACTATTGCGGAGTAAATTATCTGAATCAGCGGTGTTTTCATAAATGTTATAGCATAAAACTTCCCTCCATAACGAATATGTATGTTGTTGCTCATTATGATTAATGTTTACTGAAAAATACAAAAAATATTTAATTAGGTTATAACACAACATCTCTAAGTTATACTAGTTGTTTAGTTGTACAGTTTTCTAGTATTCCTAGTTCCTAACAATGTCCGAGTTGTCTAGTTGTCCCCACGTCTCATTCCTCATTCCTCATTTCTAACAGTTGAATCTTAATTTGAATCTTACTTCCTTCTAGTTTGTGTCTCCTTTTATTTCCATTTTCGATCTTTTTTCTATTTTAATGAAAAAAATAATTACTTGTAATTTCCTGGTTTGATCTCAAGAATGCCTACGAAAACGTATCAGAAACGTATATGATGTGGAGGGGGTGGATGAGAAGAACGTATAAGCTCGATTTTAGCTCGGTCGGGCTAAGGCGAAGTTCTATTAGACTCGACACTGTTGGAGCTTCGATGTTCTAGCTCGACGAGATGGAAATTATGGGAAATTACCGATCCCAAATAAGCTCATTCAACTCATAACCGGGTCGGAAATAATGGTAATGCTTTTAATTTTTCTAATTAGATGCTCATTAAAGGGATAAATAGGGGCTCTGAGTTATCTCAAGGTTGTACCAATTTTCTAGTTGTCATTCCAACACAAAATCTCTAAGTTGTACTAGTTGTCCAGTTATCGTTTGACTTACGTATAAGAAACATAATTGTTGGTCGTAATATTAGGAAAACTTGCTCAAGAATGGCTACAGAAACGTATATGTTTTGTAGGGGACGACTGAGCAGAAAGTATATGGTCGATTATAGCTCGGTCGGGCTCGGCCGAGACCCTGTTCGAGCTTCAATTTTGTGTTATAGCTCGATGAAATCGGGGAAATTATGGAAATTATGGGAAATCAGCTCGGTCATAGTTGGGTCAAAATTAAATGGTTATTATTGATAAGTAGATCTTTACCCCCCACACACTCTTATTGTCTAAGGAGAGTGAGGTAAAGATTGGTGGTTGAGATGAAGATGGGTACTTATCAACCGAATGTAGTATAGTAACAGGAAAATGTCGAACCAATCCGGGAGTGATTAACAAAACACTAGAGCTATAGAGAATCGGTTTAGTCTAAGTCAAGTAGGAAATTGTCTGTCACTAACAATTCTATTAAGCAATAAAAGAGAACAAAACAAAGATAACAAAAGCAGAAAGTAAACGAAAAGCAGAAATGACAACGAAAATGAACGAAAGCTTGAAACAAAATGAAGGCTAAGCTTATGAACCAGGGCAACGTATTAAGCAGTCGATTTCATGCAATTGATATTCAATTCAAATAGCACAAGATCAGTTCATTCAGGCATTTTATCAAGAACTTCTTGGATGATAATCTACCTAAGATCAAGATGAGATTAGCTAAGTCCCAATTAGCAATAAACACACCAATCAAGTGAAGATATATGAATGATTAACACAGAACATCAAAAGCAATAAATCTAAGCTATCATCAACCATAGATCCATAAACTTAGAGAGACTAGGCAGTTGATCATACATAAGTAGATTTCAGGTGATA